>PVJX010000315.1:0-289631 GCA_004027295.1 Dolichotis patagonum
AGAGCTTGGAGTAAAGTAATTCAAGTGCTGAAAGAGAACAATCTCCAGCCCAGATTGATGTATCCTGCAAAACTCTCTCTAGAAATTAATGGAGAAACAAGATGCTTCCATGACAAAGAGGAACTAGGAGAATTTGTGACCACCAGTCCAACCCTACAAAAAATACTGAAGGACATTCTAGGGAGAGAGAACAAGAATATGAGTGTTTCAGGAACAGTGGCAGAGAGGCCTCAGTGAATGGGGCAGACAGTGGAGTGGAAGAGAAAAATAGACTACCAGTGGCAGAAAAATAGACTAGCAGAAATGAGGCAGAGAAGATTGGCTATAATCTCTAGTATAGAGGGCCTCAAAATACTAACAGAGAGAAACACGGGCAGAGTAGATCAGGAGATAGAGTTCATTGAGATACTCTATATAGGGAGGCAGTGAGACCCAAAATAAGCAGTGCACCCTATAGGAATGAAAGGAGAGGAACTGTCTAAAAAAGGAAAGCAGAGGATATTGTTAATGGAGTAACAAGATTTAAAATCTACATTATTCTCTTCACTCTGCTTGGATGGATTACATGCTGTTCCAGTTTGTCTACTTACACTAGACTTGAGGACAAGGTCAGCTATCCCCAAAATAAGAGGACATAATATGGTAATCATACTTAGTTTCCTATCAACTTAATCTGAAGCCCTTTATAACTTATACTGTCTTATTATGACTGATCTTATTTGAATCTGGTTTGTTAGAGTGATATCTTGTATTGACTGATTTTATTCAAATCTGTTATGATTGGTAGCATCAGGTCTAAGAGTATAGGCAACTACACTGAAGATGACAAGACTCACTAAGATACCCACTCTGGTTTGATTGTTGCCTGCTTTTGAAGTCTTATAATATCTCCAATGCTTTGTTTTTATTAATGTTGTTATATACTGCTGAGACATCATGGTAATCATTGTAGATCATCTTGTGATGTGGTTTTATATGACTTTTTGCTTCATGCTTTTCTAGGAATTGTTTTGTTTTGTCTTGCTTTGTTTTGTTTTTCCCTCTAATACAGAAAGGATAGATATACATGTAGAAACTCATGCATGATGTAGAGCTTATAAACAGTTTATGGGAACCAACTATATAATGCATGTTGAAATGAACAACTATTTTGAAGAAAATGAGACACAACAATACCCAGTGCTGAATCCGTAATGTCATGATGCGAAATCCAGCAATACTATCATTCTTTGTTCAAAGTGATTTTAGCTTGTTTTGTTTTGTTTAAGTTCAATACACATGAAGGTATGGACAGCTGTTTTGAAGAGAATGAGAGACACTATGACAGCCATTCTTGGCTTCCCCATTGTCAGGTCTTGAAGACCTGAAACACCCTCTTCGTCCTGCTTAGATCAGTTCCATACTATGTGGTTTCATGTGAACTCCCTGTATGTGGCAATATGGACAACTATTTGGAAGAAAACAAGAGTCAATATTATAGAGAGTGAATATCTCTGATTGCCTAGCTTTGAAATTCATGTCTCTTACATTGCTTTCTTGTGACCCACTTTTTTCTGTTTTGTTGTGTCTAATTTTACCCTTTTGATATAATCGCATGTATGTTTGAGTGTGTAAGATGGATGACCATATTGCTGTTTTTGTCAGATTGTGGAGCAGAACTATTAACAGTGTCACTGTTTGAATGTATATTTTGCATGTTTTAATTTTGTAATTTGAACAACTATTTCCAAGATGTCAGTATATAATTTGTCAAGTAATGATTTCTTAGTGGTTTTTTGGGGGGGGGGCTCTTTTCCCTTTTTCCTTGGAATTCTGTATTGTTTCTACCCTTTATTCTGTTTTGCTTGGGTTTTTTTTTCTTTAAATAAAATTTTTTAAAAAGTGTCTAAAAGGTGATTCACTACAGTTCCCAAGTTGAGCTCTTCTGTCACTTTTCTCAGCTGGGTAACATCAGTATTAATTTTTATAGTTGTACCCTAAACCTGTTTCAGAATCTTCAGTGTAAAGTATCCAAGTTCAGCTGCACCTTTTTGAATCTTCTCAGAATAAAAAGAAAGCTGTTGATGAAATTTGGCCCAAGAAACTAATGAAAAATGTACATTCAGAAAGCTTGTGGAAACAAAAGGGTGTCAATTGTCACAGATGGTGTGCGTGATCACTCTAATATTCTGCCAACAAACATGCCGAGGGAAAGAAGAAAGTGGAAAAGCAGAGTGACAGGAGAAGTAGTTTGAAAGAGAAGGAACATCAACCTTGGCAGGTGATTGTACTCTGGCTATTTCTCTTTGCCTGAAACAAAGCACAGAATGAAGAAAAAGACAATTTTTTTTGTTTGGTTAGAAAATAGCATTTTTAACAAGCATTCATTTTTGCAACTGGTGCTTGGGTCTTCTCTCATTTTCCATACCATCTTTGTAAAGTGTCACCTCAAAATACTAAAAACAAGAAAAAAATGAATAACCAATTCTGATTTTCTACCATAGGAACAAATTGGAAACTGAATTGCTGTTATATTTATAATGATGTCTATAAGGTATTTATTTGTGCTCACATAGTCTTATATCATTTGTATAGTAAGAAAAACATGTGGCCTCAATTTGAAATTATCATAAAGTTACTGATCCTATTCAAAAGTAGATCTACAGAGCTGTGAGCTGAAAATATAATATTTAATTAACTATTTTGATATGGAATCTCTGGAGACACTTACATATGTATAATATATATATAATATATATTATATAGTGCTTGATATTGGGTAGGGCTACATTGTAAATAAAAGGCATCTTCTATTATAAAGTTATTAAGCAATAGGTACAAATTTAAATTTTAAGCTTTCTTGCAACCAACTGTTGAAATTTGTACCATTCTTTCTTTTATATATTACTAGACATGACGTTTTTATGTTTTGTATGTTATTATAATGTTATTATAATGATTATTTGAGTTCTCTTTTTACAGCCATAAAAACAGAAAATATAATGAATGTTTATATGAAGGTAGAGTTGAAGTATTTCCAGGCTTGACGATGTAATTTTGGGCACATAGAACATGTTAAATGTTTGTTGAATCAATTATTTATTTATTTTTCCATTGAAGCACAACAAAAATATAATATTGATCATTATTAACTGCTTGCTCAAGTTTGCCACCAAACTAATGATAATATTCAGTCGCATTAAAAAAACAACATTATTATGTTTCTGTTTGTGCTCTTGTATTATGCAAAAAAAATGAGACTGTCATAGTGACCTGTGAAAAGTTTGTGGGAAGTTATAAAAGGTATTAACTTTCTTTATTATTCTAATAATAAGGAAATCATATGAAAATAAAGGACACCAATGGATAAAATATTTTTTTTTGAGACAGAGTGTCCCTATATAGTCCAGTTTGGCCTTGAACTCATGGTGATTCTCTTACTTTGGCCTCTTAAACATTGCTATTACAGGTATATGGCACCGTACCTGTATGGATAAATATTTTTACAAAACCTTTTGAAGAATAAGACACAAGCATGTTTATAAAGCCTGTGTTATTACCAAAAAAAGAGTTTTGAGAGCTTTATTTGTTCTACCATTTCTAAATTAGAACCAAGTTACATATAAACTTAGAGATAATATTTGAAAATTAGTTTAAATTATGATTTTTACTCTTTGATTTAGTCTAATTTTCATTGATTTATACTTATGTTTCATACAGATAATAAGATAATATGGGGACATTTAAAGGTATTCATAATACTTATACTAATAATTAAGACATTTTCAGAAACAATGTTCTTGAAGATAGTTAACGATATCACAACAAAGAAATCTAGTCAAAATGGTATTAGAAAGAGATTAATGCAAACAATCTCTGACTTAACATAGTTTTTTATGACTCTCAAACTTCCTTGTGATACAAAGCTTTACAAGTTCAGCTGAAACTGTGCCTGGAATTTTGAAATTTGATCTTTCTGCCAACTGGCAATAAATGCTGTGAGATGTTTTCAAGTTGATGGGCAGTGGCAGCCAGGGACATTTGCCTGTCAGCTACATGATGATGGGAGAAAGCAAACAATATTCTTCAGTGTACTTCATTGCTAGAATTTTTTGAGTAGATATGAACTATTTTGCCCACCTTTTGGGTAATTTGTGCTCTGAGCATATTTAAATTAGGCAAGCCTAAGCTATGATGTTCAGAAGGTTAGGTATGTTAAATGCATTTTGGATCCATGTTATTTTCAGTTTGCAATGTTTATTGCGATATACCCCTTTTAAATGTTTCAGAATGAATCACCTCATAGGGGATTATATTGTATAAGATAAATTTTATGACTGTTAAAAGTATACAGTTATAGTATCAGTTTATATTAGTAGGTGACAGCTTAGATTATCCTTGTGTGTCATTTAGACTGTGAGCTCCTGAGAACATTAGATGTTGACTGTAACTGGTCCCTGAACACACTCAGCCTACACCAACGCTGGATCCCGAGCTGAGCTAGATGTATTTTTGACAGGGACAACAAACATACTTTCCTCACGGGACTGTGCATCATAGTGGAGCTAGAACCACAGAAGCACATGTTAGAGAATTGCTTGCCAGTGAGATTCCTGTTCAGATTCTGCCAACAAGAAGCACTTGCATAGCATTCAGAGGAGCAGTTACTGCCCCTTTGGCACCAGCTTCAGCATTTGACAAATGGTAGGTTCTGCATAGTTGTGGGCAATTTCCTTCAAACCACTTGCGGATGACTTGGGCAGCTGAAGCCCTGGCGGTGGTTTCTTGCATTTTCTAAAAGCTATAGTTTCTTTCCTCAGTAACTAATTCTCTGCATTGTTAACTACTAAGGGTAGTATGTACTTAAAGTGTTTTGGAGAAGAAATCTAGTCAAATGGACTGTGGGCTGTTCAGTAGCACTCTAGCTGGATACTAGCACAGATGGGCAACTATTGTAAGATGTCAATTTTTTAGTAATTAGTCCAATGATACCTTCAAATTTTCACCCACAAGGCTAATTTAAATCATTAAACTCAAAAATAAATATCATAATGTACTATTTGTGGAATTACATAATTACTATTGTATAATATTTATTATTAACTATGATAATAATTTATTATTTTAAAAAATTGCAAGAATTCTTTTTTGGGGAAAAATACAGCATTACAGTTGGGCTTTCCTCTTATTTTAGCCACAGCAGTATTGGGCATGTTACTTCATGTTTTTATTGTATATATTTAAGGGGTGAAACATGATGTTTTGATATACATATACATCACAAAGTGATTGTTAGGAAAATTAACATATATATCATCTCATAGATTTATTTCTCTTTTTATCGTAAGAGTAAGTGAAATCTACTTTCTTGGCAAGTTTCCAGCATATAATTAATTTAGTCTTATTAACCACAGTTGTGAGAGTGAGCATTAGAGTTCTAAATGTACCTATCTTATATAATCAGCACTCTTTCACCTATGTCACTCTGTTCCTCTCTTCTTCTGATCCCTAGTAACCATAATTCTACTCTGTTTCTATGGAACTGACTTTTTTCATTCCATGAATAATTGAAATCATGCCATATTTTTCTTTCTTTGTCTGGTCTATTTCACTTAACATAATTTCCTCTGGGTTCATCAAGGTCACAAATACAGGACCTCTTTTTTATTTATTTTTAATTTTTATTTTTACTAGTCTCCATGTTTGCAGTACATAATGACTACACTCATCCTGAGGAGTTGGTAGACGTACATAACACATCTTAATTCCTTTTTCATCCCCATCCATTCCCCTCTCTCCCTCTCTTGGTCCCCTTCCCTTTTGAAAAAGATCTGTCTCCCTGTCTGCTGTGCCTTAAAGAAGTATTTATCTGAATAACTTGTAGGAAAACAGAGGCACCTTGAGATCATGATGTTAAGTGAGATAAATCAGACACATGAGCTTAAATATCACATGGCTCCCTTTATGTGAGAAAACCAAAGTACAAATCATTTAAAGAGCAAAATAAGAGCTAGACAATAGGAAACAGTATCCCCTTTTTTAAGCCTAAAGAGTATCAGATTGTGTGTGTGTGTGTGTGTGTGTGTGTGTGTATGTGTGTGTATCTATTTTATCCCTTGATGGATACTTTAGTTGTTGTTTCCATACCTTGACCCTTGCGAACAATCCTGAAAAGAATATAGCAATACAGATATTCTTACAGAGTAATTTCTTTTGGGAGTATATCCAGAAGAAGGATTGCTGAGTCATATGTTTGTTCTAGTTCCTTTAGAAACCACTATATTATTTTACATGATGACTACAAGAATCTATATTCTCAATAGCAGTCAAAAATGTTCTTTTCTTCGTACCTTTGCCATCTTTATTCTTGTCTTTTTGATAAAAGGTGTGCTAGCAGATCCATGAAGTACAATCTCACTGTAGGTTTGATTTGCGTTTCCCTGATAGTGATCCTGAACATCTTTTCATGTACCTGTTGGCCATTTTTAATCTTCTTTGGAGAAACATCTATGTAGAACTTGTACCTATTTTTAATTGGTTATTGCATTTTTTAATTCTGTACATTCTTCATATATTTTATGTATTAATCACTTATCACATATGCAGTTTAAAGTATTTCCTCCCACTTGGTAGCCTTAATTTTCTTATGATTTTTTTCCAACAACAATCTCAGGAGGAATATCCTAGTGCATTAAACTTAATCTAGTTTTATTGTTTACTCTTCTTACTCCAAATTTCTGTATGTTGAACATTTAACTGAATGCATTAATCTTTTTGCCTGTAATATAGATGTTGTCCTTTTGGTTTAAGTAATTCTTGAACCCCAAAGCAGCAACATTAAATTCTTTCTTCCTTCCAAACTATAGTTTTAGATGACCATTTATCAGGTGTATATTAGAGGATAGTGTGGGTTTTAGAAATCCCATTTGCTACATGCTCTTTGTGATCTTTGCACAGAACTTTCATTTGTCATGGGATTTGCCTCTCAGCTGTGTTTAGATTTTAGGTCTTGAGAACAAGTCAATCTATATTCAAACACCTAATGATATAATTTATGCAGTGCAAAAGATTTGACTGCCCCCTATCAACCTCTTTGTAGACAAGCCCTTTGAATATAGGAACAGGCAACAATATAAAAAAAGTATCTCTTGGCAAACCTCAAAATTTCATAAAAAAAACATAGCTGTGTAATTTAGGCTTAAAGACATCTGGCACAAAGTCAGAATATCCCAGAATATTCATTTATCAAATCTGAGCTTCAAATAACCAATGTCCCAATGTGTCTGTTGATTTGTTTTTAAATCCTTTCAAAACTGCAATGTTAATGACTGGTAATACTAAATCTCATGAAAGGAATATATATATATATATATATATATATACAAGAAACAAGAAAATGTCTTCTACAGGAGCTGGTCCCTAACTATAAGGAAAACATAATTTATATGGTAAAAAATTACCTCCCATCATTGCATAAACTCTGTTGCTTCAAATTGTGACTTCAAATAAAAGATAGTTTTTAAAAAATTATCTCCTATATCCGTTTTAGTAATAGAATTAAACATAAATAAAAGTCAATCAGGAAATCATCTAGCATTGTTTTGCTGTCAAGATTCTTGGGATTCATTAGAATATGTACCAACTAATTTTAAAATATGTTATTTTAAATCATCTTATTAATATTTATCAGACTTCTTTCAAAACTGAATTTGACACTTAAGAAATCACTATGCTTGTGATCGTATCCAAAATGTTCTTAAACTGTATTTTATCCTGCATTAAAGTTTTATTATATTTATTAAATATTATTTATTTTTATTTTACTTATTTTCCACTTCTTAAAGAAATTTATATTCTATCACTAATTTCTCTTTAAGTGGCTACAATTAGTGTCCTGAGTTGTTGATTTCAATAATTCTTTCATCTTCCCATAAAGTAAGAAGAAAAAAATTTGTGAAAAGGTATTTGGCACTCTGAAGCTTATTATATTTTGCAAATATTTTATACTTTTAAATGCCTTAGTTATGGGCTCACTCTTAATGGCTCATCTTTTCTATCCATTAAGTGAATTAGACACTGTATCAAAATTTGTAATCTTTCTAATAGCGTCTTTTTAAAAATTCATTGTAAATGAAGTCTAGATACTCATCGTAAAACTATCTGCACAGTGTGGATGCTGATAGAATTGATTAACTTGGGGATTATAACAACTTTAAAACGTATATGAAAAATCTTTGGGCATCATCAAAGATGACCTAACCAAATTATCTAAGAATGTATTTCTCTCAAATGGGAACTGAATGAATGATTATTTATGAAGTGAATAATAGGTTATCTAAGGGCATACCTCATAAACATGTATTCTTAATGAATTTGCCCTGTAAAAGTCAATTAATAAAGAATTTAAGTGGTTATTTCTCTTCTGCTAGCCTGAGATCCATCTCTGACAGTGAAGAATGAAAAGAACTTGTGATCTCTGCATTTCCCTGAAGCCTGACCTCCCCTGTAGTGTAAAAAGGGCATGGATAGGTCAATAACTCTTATACAAGGCTTTTCAAACATTTTGTCAGTGACCTGCACAAAATACATTTTATTATACAATCTGCATATATGAAATATATGAAAAATGAAATAATTCCTACCATTACTAGAATTAATGCACCCATATGCTTTATCCTTTCATCCTATTCTACCACATCTTTTTAAATTTCTGGGTTCCTATCTTTAATCTCATGACAACTACTGGGTCATTGACCAGAATTTGAAAAGTGCTGTCCTGGACCATTTCCAATATATTCGTTGTCAAGAGTTTATTACAGAGGATGCAACTTAGAGGATGGTGATCCAGAACATGAGTAATAGAAGCTTTGCACATTATTACCTCAGTGTCAGAGATGACAGTACCCTACACCTTACTCCCGGGGTCCTGAGAGTTTAAAAATGACTTAAATTTTAGCCTTGCATGGATGTGTTTGCTCATAGTTAGCTTTGCCCTTTCCTTTCCTTTGTTCCCCATATTCAATTCTTCACCAACTCCTCTGAAATATCTCTTGGACTTTTCCCTTTCTTTTATTCTTTATCACAATTCCAACCCAAGCGCTCATCACTCACATCTAAATCATCACAGCAGTCCCTGACTCTCACACATCTGTGACTGCTACAAGAGATGGAGGGAGATGGGAGGAAGCGGAGGGTAAAGAGAAGTAAAAAGAATTAAATGCTTTATGTACGTGTATCAACTCCCCACATATAACTATCATGTACTGCAAACATATACAGTACAAATTAAAAACTCTATAGAAGGCTTATCATTGCAAAGCATTGTTTCAGTTGCTGTTTGTTCTGCTAGGGCCCCACGGTGATGCTGTGCTGCCACATAGGAGGCGAACGAAGGGAATCAATAGTTTCAGAATATTTACTTTATACAGGAATTGGGCTATATTCTTTTTCTACTTAGTGATTCCTTTGATTCTGAAAAACATTCTCTAATTACTAACCTCTCTTTATTAATTCAGAAAGAGACCATAAGAATTACAATTCACTGTAAAACAGTAACTGTCCACGTGTATTAATTTCTATTGTGGCTGCCACAAATTATAATGAATTTAGACAATAAGTACCACAGTTAAAATATAAGTATCCATATTCTGCCTTGCAGTACCAGAGGTCAAAATCCTCAGTGGGCTGACCTTGTGATGCTGGCAGATCTTCACTGCTGGGCAGAAGCTCTATGAAGAATCAGTTCCTTGCCTTTCCAGGTGCTAGAGGCTGCCCACATTGATCCTGCATCTTTAAGTACAGCAATCATGTCACTCTAACCTCTCCTTCCATGTTCATATCTCCTCTGATTCTTCTCTTCCCTCTCACAGTCCTTAGGATTGTAAGAACCCTGTGGTTGTATTAGGTGCACAGGGCAGATCTAGGATAATCTCCTTATCTTAAAATCCTTAACTTCATCACATTTGCAAAACCCTTTTTGCCAAATAAAGCGACAATTACAGATTAGAGGGATTAAAGCCTAATATCTCAGGGGCCATTATTTAGCCTCCTACACATGGCCTAAACATTCTTTTAAGCATGCATGGAATATTCATCTATCTAGACCATATTCAGGCCTATGAAACTCATCTCCAGAAATACAAGAACTGGCACTATATAAAATAGCTCTTCTGACCACAAAGGAATGAAAGGAGAACTCGATAACAAGAACATATCTGGGACAATTTTCAAGCCATTGAAAATTATAGAATGCTAAATTATTCTATGATTAAAAAATAAATCAAGGCCAAGGTTATAGCTCAAGGGCACTACGCTTGCCTGGAAAGCATGAGGTCATGAGTTTGATTCCCAGTACCAAAATAAATAAATAAATGCAGACAATAGAAAAATTCTAAAAACAAAAACACGATGTGACTAAATTACAAGTTATAAATGAAGCATTATCGTAAATGTGTATACTACCTATACTACCTGTAAACAAAGGTCTAAACATCAATATTTCCAATCTAAACTCAAATAAAAAATAGAAGAAAATTAAATTTAAGTAAGTGCTAGGAAAAATACTAAAGATCAAGAATGAAATATTTAGTAAGTCTAGGCTATTTTTTGTGTATTTATTCTTAGCAATCTAGAAATTTTTCTACGCTTGGCTGAGAGAGAACAATGCTCTATGTGACAGGGAACCAGAAAGAATTGGGATAGCTTGTCCATCAGCTGCAGAGTGGATAAGAAAGACATGGCATTTTTATGCAATGGGAAGCTACTCAGCTATAAAGAAAGATAACCTTGAGGCTCAAAATACAACTTGAGAGCATGGTCATGGGTGAAATGGTTCAGAGTCACATGGGTTAATATCATGTTATCTCCCTAGTATAAAAAAACTAAAGGAGTTAGTGGGATCCAAAATGCACAATAGATACTGTGAAAGTGAAAGTGGAGAAAGTGTCTAAAAAGGGAAGGCAGTGGCTATTATTAATCTATTATCATGATTTGAAACCTATATTGTTTTCATTGTTCTGTTTAGTTTGATTTTATTTTGTTTTGGTTTGCCTAAATTTATTATATTTGATGGCATAGAAAGGTCTTTCAAAGATAACAAAATATATTATGGTAGTCTTTACTGATTTCCTATTAGCTTGTTTGGAAGCCCTGTATTGCTTTCATTGTTTTGTTTTGATTGATTTTATTCTGTTTTGTTTTTTTGATTGTATCATGTCTGATGGTAGGCAACTACTTTGAAGATAACAAGAGACATTATGGTAGCCACTGTTGTTTTACTATTATCTTGTTTTGAAGTCCTGTATTGTTTCAATTGTTTTGTTTTTATTGGTTTTATTCTGTGCTATTTTGTTTGATTTTATTATGTCTGATGGTATGGGCAGTTCTTTTGAAGATAACAAAAGGCATTATGGTAGCCATTATTGATTTCCTTATATTTTGTTTTAAAGTCATGTACCATGTTCATTGTTTTGTTTTTATTGACTCTATTCTGCTTTATTTCATTTGGTTTTATACTCTTAAAAAAGTAATACCAAAACAAAAGACTTGTAAACAAATGTTGACAGCCCCTTTATTCATAAGTGTCAAAAGCTAACAACAATATAACGTCCATCAAACAGATGAGTAGGTATGCAAATCACAGTACATAGATACAATTAAATACCAAAAAACAAAAGAAAAAGAATGTACTCATAACAAAATGGAAATCCAAACACCAAAGCATACCAACTATATTTTGTTGTTTATATTAACCACCCTCCACGAAAACACAAGTGAATGTGGTAGGGCAGAAAGGAGATAAGTGGTTTATCTAGGGTGGAAATAGGGCAGGAGTTGCACAGAAGAGCCAGTGATGAGAGCAAAGAAGAAGCAGAACAGAGGAAGTTTGTAGAGCAATGGATTGACCTAATACTTTGATTATGGCAATGGTTACACAACTATTCAAATTTGTCAAAACTCATCAAGTGTACATTAACAGAGGCACATCTTTTTCTATGTAAATGATACCATAATAAAGAAGAAAAATGAAGAAATACTTCATAAATTATTACACTAATCATGGACAGAAATGAATATCTTTCAAATCAGGGCAAGAACTAAATTAATCAAAGAAATAAGGAAAAGGTAAACAAAATGTATGAAATAGTGTCATAAAAATAAGTTCCTATAATGTGATAAAGTAGTTAATCAAATAGCATTTGGTTTAGCAGGCATATTTGATAAAGTGGAGCCATTTCCTTTTATTGCTGTAGTTAGTATCTGAAATATCCTAAAAATGCCCATGTACTGAAGTCTTGGTCTCCACCTTAGACACTACTGAAACACTGAAACCTTTAGGAGTTGAACCTCATGGGTAGAAATTACATCACTGGGGCTACACCTTTAAAAGGGATATTAGAACCCAAATTTCTCTTCTTCTTCTGTTTCTCAGCTGCCATGACATGAATAGGCCTCCTGTGTCACATGCTCCCACCATGATGAGTTGGGCTTCCACAGGCCCAAAGCAGTGAACTGAGGCTTCGGAAAACTGTTGATCAAAAAAAACTTCTTCTCCTTTAAGTTTATTTATCTTAGATACTTTGACACAGTAGTGAAAAACTGACAAAGAGAAAATTGGTGCTGGAAGCAGGATTGTTGTTGTGATTCTGCAGGACAATGTGAATCAGAAGTCTCTGAAACTGTGAGGGAAACTAGAAAAGGTTTTAAGAAACAAGTTAGAAAAAACCTGGACTGTTATTGCAGAGTTTAGCAGATTATTCTGATGAGAACTCAGAATGCTGACAGGAACATAGTACAGGTTGTACTCATAAAGATTCTGAGGAAAATAGCCTATGAGGTAGGACTAGAGGTTATCCTTATTATTCCTTGCCAAAGCAAAATGACAAACACAAAACTTGACTGTATTATCTACACTGAGATAAAAGGCTCTCCTTTGAGAATAAAGTCCCAGGGCATTTGCTATGTTCAGCAGTACAGTCAGAGACCTCTGCAGCTGTGGGTCACACATGCTCTGGTAGAAACTGTGGTAGCAGCTCTTGGCCTCATCCATGTGGGGCTGCTTTTGCAGGTATGCAGTAATGGGGTCATGGAGGCTTCCATTGAATTTTTAAAGGAAAACCTGGAAGGTCAGCCAATATGTGGCAGCACTGAAGTCCCTGCAAGTAGCTGCTGACTAGCTGATATGTGAAACTATAAGAGCGAAGCCAAAGCAGCATCAGAGACCCAAGGAAGTGAGAAATGCCAAGAATGTGGGACACCTACCGAGGGAAGCTGTAGGCAGTGGGCACAGCTAGCTCAAGGGAGTAGCCATATGGGCTGCAACCATCTAGGCCATAGGAGCAGTGTCATTCAAGCCCTTGGAGCTCACATCATGCCACTGTGTGGTACCATGCTGGACATAAAGCAAGTGTGATGCCCATGCTGGACATGAAGTTACAGGATTTAATGGTTTTTTTGCTGGGTTTTGGTCTTACTTTGCTCTGAATCCTTCTTATTACTTTCCTTTTCTTCCCTTCAGGAATGAAAATTTTCACCCTATGCAATTGTACCTTGAAATTGGGTACCTGTAAATTGGGTTTCGATTTCTTACAGAAGCTCACTGTTGAGTTTGCATGAGTCTCAGAACAGACTTTGAAATCAGACTTATGAGCAGTATTGGGACAGGGAAGACTTAGGGAATCCTTTACAAGGGCTGAATGTATTTTTGCATTATGAATTGAACATAAGCCTTCCGGAGAGCAGAGAAAAACACTATGGTTGGATAAATGTCCTCCCAAAGTTTTATGTGTTAAGTCTTGGTGTTAGCCTACGGTACTAGTAGTGTGGTGTAGGCTTCAAGAAAGCCTCTTGAAAGGAAGTTAGTTCATGGTGGGCATGCTCTGTAAGGAGTAACTGTGACCCAGGCCCTCTCCATGTCCCTGTGTTTTGTAGCCAGCATGAGCTGGACAGGTTTGCTCCCCAGGGTACTCCCTGCTGTGATGGACTGCCTCACCGTGCACCCAAATGCAACAAAACCAAACAACCATGAGCTGAAACTCCAGAAGCTATGAGCCAAAATAAACTTGTCCTCTTTTAACGTTGATTTTATTTCAGGTGTTTTAGTTTTGTTTTTGTTTTTTTTAAAACAAGGTATCACTATATAGTCCAGGCTGCTCTTGAGCTCACTGTGGAGGCCAGGCTGGCCTGAGACTCACAGCAATCCTCCTGCCTCAGCCTCTCAAGTGCTGGAATTACAGGCTATGCCACCATGCTCAGCATTATTTCAGATATTTTTCACATCCAGGGGAAGCAAAGTAATATATCATCTAAGCAGTTCCATTCCTCCTTGCATCAAGTTTCATCTAAAACCTATCAGCCTTCAAGCTGTTGATAGTGAATGTATTTTTTTCATTTTGTACTGGTTTCCTATAAGATGACAAGACCCAGTAGTTTAGTAAACCATTCTAGGAGCAGAAATGTACTATGTATACAGAAACACTACAACCCTCTCTCCATGAGACTTGAATATTGGTAGCAGTAATGATTACCTGTGTATGATGATTTTATTCAGCAAATAAGAAATTTTCCAAAAGATAATGGTATAACCAGCAACAATGAAGGTGGATCACTACTTGAAGAGTCCATTCCTCAGGGACTGGGAGGCAGTGTCCTGATAAATAAACTTAGTGGGAGGATATATTAACGGAGACTAATATCTGACAAGAAGCCCAAATCTCATTTATTCCATTTTAATGTAGATAGTACATTCAAATGAAAGCAATAATATTTTTTGAGATGAGCCAAAATATTTTATTTATAAAAGTAAAAAAATTCTACTTAAATTACTGAAGAAGGAGAGTTAAGCCAATGTGAGCAACTATAAATTTAAATGCATACTTAGTATTCATCATTGCTATTTCCAACACTGCTATAAGATTTTAAAACATTACAGACCCTTAGCACTTAACATTTACCTGGCTTATGAACAGAATTCAACATCACATTTTCCTGCTGGAAATGTTTTATCATAAAAATATTAGAATTAAACTCACTATTAGACCCAAATATTTACATGTTGAATTAAGAAGGCAGAATTTGATGGGCTAACAACAGCTAAATGGCTGAAGATGTCATAAAATGTCTGCTTATCCTACATGTGAGGAAGCAAGTGCCACTTTCAGATGTGCAGATGTGGCATTCCTCATCATCAAGACCTTATAAAAATGTAAAAGTATAAAGCATATAATATTATAGGCATGTTTAGTATAAACACTGAGGCAGAATGTTTGAGCATAAAAACCTCAGCTAAGTTTTCCTTGAACTTATTACCTTACAAATCTAAACACAGGTCCAGGACCCTGACATAGGAATAGGCAGTTTATTATTATAAAGTGGAACAATGATGTAATAGTGCAAGTAGCTAAAAGGCCTATTAACCTCACAAATTTTAGGAAAAGCAAAATATCTCAACACACTGCCTTAACAGTCAAATGGTCATCCTGAACTGTACAACTACGAGTGTAGAGCAATATGGGTCACCTGTCACATTTATTAAAATGTACTGAAAAGAGGGAAGAGAAGGAAAGTGAACTTATTCTGGAAATAATCTGTAAGAAGCAGAAATCTCCATACCATCTTCTTTACTATCACATATAACATGAAGATTAAATAATTGAGAGGTAGAAACATGACAGAGCAGTGGAGAAAGAGTGCCAAAGAATTTTGATATTTCATCATTACTTGAAAGGGTAAGAAATTCAGATTTCCAATCCTTAGAAAATTAATCTATATTCTGGCTTAGCCTGATATCAAATCTGAAAATGCAGGATAATGACAGTAAGTTTCTTACAGTAATAAGTAGAGATACATGAAAAAGATATTAGAAAGTGAACGCAAGAAAGAAAAAGGAGGTGCGAAGAATTTGTGCATGTTTGAGAGCCACTGCCTTCCCCAGAGCACCTTGGTTAATATTTCTATCATATTTTGCAATTTATTCATCCAGTGAATAGACTCATATGAAGCATGCTATTTGATAAGTCCTAAGGATCAATAATCTATAAAGAATATCTGTCATCTTGAAGATTAGATATCACTGGAAGATTCAGGGAAGCAAATACCCAACTCAGTACAATATGATGCCAGAGAGAAGGTAACTGCTGATTCACGGAGACATGGAGAAGGAGTGCTCAGGCTAGACTGAGAAGACATTTCCACAGTGCTACTTAAACGAACTGTGCTTTAGGAACATAGGAAAGGGTGCTAAGGATCTGGATCATAGAGAGTGCACACAGGATAACAGGACAAGAGATAACAGGAAACGAAGCGAGGCTCAGTTAACAAGGACTTTCTGCACCCTGTCGTGGAAACTTGTCTTCATCTTAAGAACAGCAGACAGTAGAAGCATGATCAGAATTTCATTTTAGAAAGATCACAGTACAGGGAATCTATGTAAGGGGGAAAGGCTTGAGCCATAGGGTTTGAAAGATTCTTTGAATAACTCCTGAAAGAGAGACCAGTGGCTTTATCAAAGGTAGGAACAGTGGAGTTATAGAGTGGTACACAGTGTTGAAAGGAATGAAGGATACAGAAGCAGTAAGATTTAGTGATTAATCAAATAGTGGGAGTTTGAAAGAAGGTTGTATAGAGAAAAGTGCTGAAATTCTACTTGGATTAGAAATTAAACCATGCATTGTTCACTGATTAAAGAAGCAAAAGAAAAGAAAGTTTGGAATAAGGGACTAGATATAATGAAATCACTTTCATTTGAGATATCTATGCAACATCCAAGTGGAGATGGAGAGAGAGACAGACAGAGAGAGACAGAGAGAATGAACTATGGTATGGATATGATTTTCCCCCTAGAAGTCCATGTGCTGGATAATCCCCATTATGGTAGTGTTGAGGTGCAGGAATCTGTAAGAGGTGAGGTCTAGTAGAAGGTAACTGGGTTACAGAGGCCAACTCTCATGAATAGGTTAATGATTTGAATAAATTGAGACTCGTAAGAATGGATTAGTTTCTGTGAGTGCAGATTGTTATAAACAGATTGAAGGGCTGGGAGTATAATTCTGTGATAGAGCACATCCTTTGTACATGCAAAGCACTGTGTTCAAATCCCAGCATGGAAAAAATAAAAATCTAACCTGTCTCTTCCCTGCCTCTTGCCTTCTTGCTTCATATCTTGCCAATTGAACTTTTCTACATGAACTGGTTCCCTTTCCACTTGTCTGCCCTGTTATGTCACAAGCAAGGGTCCCTCATCAGAATATTGATGCCATTCTGTTTGAACCTTTCAACTATCAGAATCATGAATCAAATAAACTGCTTCACTGTGTACGTTGCCAAGCCTCATGCATTTTGTGATAATGACTTCTAAAAGACTAAGACAGACAGATGGCTGAAGCTATTTGAATAGAAGAAATCTAACAAGATTAATAAGACAGAGCAAAAAGGGAGTTGAAATAGATTTTGAATGTAATATTACATTTCAGGAACAGGAATGAATTACATTTCAGACATGAGGAAAAGGAGGCCTGGGAAAGAAAAGAGAAAAAGAGGGGAAAAGAACCAGACAAGTATGGTGTTATGAAAACCAAAGGAGGAGAATCTTATGATAATGAAGATATGTCCCACAGCCTTGAATATTGCAGAGTGGAAAAATAAAATTGAAACTATAAAATATCCATTAAGTTTAATGACATATGCATAAATAATAGTCGCTCTGTGTTGGAGAGCAAAAAATTCTTCCTGCACAGAGAGGAAGTAAACTTTTTAATGCTTCCCAATGGCTCATACACCCTCTGGAGTTGCTCAGTGTTCTCTGAGACTCCAGCTTTGAGTACGCTTCCCTCCTAGACGGACCTACACACACTGCAGTGCAGGTCACGCAGTCTTCAGTCTCCAGCACTTTCTACAGTCTCAACTATGAATTTAATAAGCAGATAAAGCAAACCTTCCTTTTGTCAGTTGCCTTTCCTCTTCATTCTTCTCTGATTCTGGTTTTTCAATAGGATTCAATACTAAGGAGTCTTAGATATACAGGTTTTTAAAAAAATGAGCCCTCATAGGTGGAAGAATTAAGTAGATATCAAGCAAAATGTCAATTTCTGGGACTCTTCTATGACAACTCGTTTTCATACTACTAAAAGCATGTCCTGAAGGCTGCCTTTTATAACCTTACAGCAGAATTACCTACTGCAACCTTGCTACCAATGAGAAAGATTTACTAAATTCCTCAGTCTATCGATTATAATGCCCTTGAAAGAGGTCTCAAGCATCGCTTCTACACACACACATGCACACACACACGCACACACACGCACACAGATGCACACACAGGATCAGCCAGTCCTCTTCCACTACCATAAACCCTCCTGACTCTTTAGTGAGGATTTCTTCTTGTCTTCTGCTTGTCATTTAAGCCTCTCCAAAATAGGGAGAGTTCCTTGCACTTGGATCTCACTAGCACCTACCACAGTGAATACGGATAAATGTTTGTCAGATTTAAATTTATTTAACTTAATGGATTAAACTTATCAGCATTCTCTCAGTTCACTACAAATGTTGGAATGTACTGTAACATTTTTCAATTGTAGAGGTAAATTCTCTCCTATCTCTTCATTTGAAGGCCTAACTCACTTGATGGTTTTACATTTTTAGACTATTTTCATACTATTAATTAACTTTTAGCAAAAAAACAGTTCAATATAACAATTTAAATATAAAGATCTCAAACATACCTAGTGAACTGCATCAGGTGTTTTGTCCCAGCAAAAGAAATATGACTTGGTTAGTAAAGTGAATTAGGAAAATGTCACCCGCTCTAGACATCATGTATTTTCCTTCCGTGGAAAACCAGTAGAGAATGGGTTCATCATTCCTATTTCTAATAGGGTGGTATTTTAATGTATAGTTGAAAGTAAATAATTTTATTGCAGTATTTTATTTAATGTGTCTTAATAAGTATGCTATGACTTAATCGATAGGCACTAAAAGGCCTAGATGTTATATATTGTATAAAATGCGCTATCTAAATAATAAACAAGAGAAGAAAGAATGTGAATAAATAAATGTTATCCAATTGTCACTGTCAAGAATCTTGGTATTTTCCAATTTACCTAATAGATCTGATTAACTTATATTCTTGCTCCATAAGAAAGTAAAATACAGAACATTTTCTTCTCTTAAAGACAATACATTCCTGTTAGAAAATGACTGGAAATTCAGCTTAAGCACATCTGTTAAGTTTGTAATGGTTTTGAGACAGGTTTTTCAGATGACTATGTTTCATGTACTTAGGTTAGGGCTCTCATGGTTCCCTGGGGTCTCTATTCAAATTGCATATTCCCGAAATCTTGCTTGGCAACTCTTCCTTGAGAGGCAACATGAGAGCATGCACAGGTATGAGAGTGGGAATTTGCACTTTATGTTTGTCCACGGCAGGAGCAGTGCTTTTCATGGGACGTAGGATCCCTGAGCACAATTGCTTGAGGATAGAGGAGCCTAATCAAGTACACTTATTAGCATCAAATCAACAATAACGAACTGACTTCTATCATGTATCAAAAGTCAGCACTCAATGAGAGTTCATGCTGTTGTCATGCAGGAAAAAGCTAGTCCCTTCAGCTGCTGCTCCACTCAAGGTGGGCTCCACTGGGGGGCAGTCATCCACATGCTCGGCTCCAGGGACCCTGAGAAACCTCCTGTCCTTCCCATGCCTCACTCTGAAACTTCGCTAAGGTCTGAAGCATCGGTACCTGTCAGTCAACTATTCCTGTGGGTTACTGTCACCCTTTGGGTCACTTTTTATCCCTTACTTTTATGATAAGAAGCTAAGTTTTTTCTACAAACTCAGTATTTGGAGACAAGAAGAAAAAAGATGAAGAAATAAAGCCTGACTGGAGTCTTGCCAGAACTGAATTCTATGTGTTAAGAATATGCAAACTGATTTTTTCCACCAAACTCCTGGGTAATTCTAAATAATCTTTACCTAGTTCATAATAGTACTTAAGAACAGGCATAGCCATTCACAATTTATGCAAAACAAAACCACATGAGATTTTTTCATAATTTATCAATCTACATTTTAAAATATTTATTTATTTATTTATTTATTTATTTATTCACAGCCTACCGATGGCCAGGCAGGAGTTATATCCCTGGCCTTTAAATATTTTAAAATAAATTCTTCCATTGTTTTTTTAAATCAGTGGGTATGGACAAAGTACTTCAGGGAATTCAACCACTTAGCCAAAGTTTTCTCTAACGTATTGGTCTTATTGATTTGTTTGAGCTAATAAAAATGAAACCAGGTCCTGCTCCTTCCCAGATTCTCCAGGGCTGAGAAGCAGACAGTGAAAAAAGAAACTACAGCCTGGCAGAGATCAATAGCTTTGTGAAGAAAAAAGAGCTTCAGTGAATAATTTTCACCGTTTCTGTGGAAAAAGATTTAGCCCAGTGAGCAATAGCTTCAGATGTACAGGTTGTCTTAGTAAGAGTCACTTTTGAGGGTAGGATAAAAACCACTCTTCAGCTTTGCTAGTAGCAGGAAGAGTCCCTTCCCAAGAGGATTTATTACTTGTCCATTAGTAGGCTTCAGCCTGGAAGCCCGCAGTGGAGAGAACTAACAAAGGGTTATATGATAGCTCAGACCTCTGCCACAATTCTCACGTAGCCAGGCACAGCCTAATTACCACCAGAGCTGCTCAAACCCAGTGAGGTAACAGAGAAAGAGCAAATGGAGGGGGAGAGAAAGATGTGTAACACGATCTATTATTTTACAATTAACTGGAGCCTCACCCTGTCCACTGTCAACATTCGCAAAGCGTGCGCACACACTCGACAGCTGAATCTTCAGAAACCCTGAATACATTTTGCTTCTGCCTTTTATCCACAGGAGGCCGATAGCTCCTCTTGGGTAAAAACCCTGCTTCCAAGACTCCTAAGAAACAAGACACAAGATTCCTCTCTCACCTGAGGAAAAGAAAATCAGGTAGAAATTTCATTGTTAGTGGTTCCTCTTTCGCTGCTTTGTGATATATGCTTCAGGACATGGACTTCATCAAGCAATTTAAATATAAATGATTATAAACTTGAGTATTATGTAACTAAGTACACTTGGCTTTAATTACAGCTACTACTTGGTCCAACCTCCTAGAATAAACACTATTGGGCATCAATTATAGAACTTTGTCAGGAAGTAAGCCCAATGGTTACTAATTGGTCCATGCTAATTAAGTAAAAAACATATTGTTAAAAAAATCTCAAGTGGAGTAGCATTGGTTGTATATTTTAGACTATCACTATGGTATGGAAAATTTTAAAATTATAAATGCTGTAAAAAATACAACATATTATTTGTACATTTCTATTAGAAAATTTAAAAGTATATTTGAAAAACTATTAGAACTAATAGATTCAGGAAACAAAGTATACAATGAAAATAACATTAATATTCTTACAGAGATAATTGTGAAAAGAAGACGTGGAAACATTTTCCACTAATAGTAACAAGCAAATGTGTAAATCACTTGCATTTGTATTTTTTAAAATATGATGGAGTTATATGAAGAAAACGATTCATCAAAGAACTGAATAAATGAGATCCCATGTTACTGACTGCAGACATTATTTTATATAGTCATTTTCTTATGAATACTTTTAAAATTTAATTACTTCTAAAATTTAACTTTAGGCCTCTAACTTCAATGGAGTCGAGATCCTGCAGAAACCAGGTCTCCTCTGGGTAGTTCTCAATGTGTACCTGCTTCTAGAGCTGGAGAAAAGTGAGAGACTCCGGCCACTCTAACCAAGTGAGCTAGCAGATGTGTGACAACATGTCTAAGACACAACGGGGCTGGTGGCCTTGAACCAAACTTCTGAGCACAGCATTCCCTGCTTTATTTCCACCTTCCAAATCTCACACAGAATATCTCTCTTGTCTCAAGTGAACATGAGACTATGCAGGAAGTGAAATCCTGTGAAATGTGCTTGCAAATAATGAAGAGAATGCAACATTAATTAACTATAACGTACACATTTTACAAAAACAGTAATCCAGAGAAATAGGAGTATAAAGAAATTTTCCAAGAGAAATGCCACTGGCACTAAAAGGATAGTCTGAAAGATTTGACTTTGTGAAAGTTCTAAAATCTCTTTTTGAAAAAAAAAAATATGTAAGAAAACACAGAAGAACTGTTGAGGAAAATATTTGCAATATAGTGTGAGGTGCTCAGTTGATCTTTTCAATACACTGAAAAGCTTTCCTAATCAATAAAAAGTGAAAAACTAATATTTTAATTGTACAAATGACAAGAACTGTTAATTCACAAAACAAGATAAGGAAACAATATGGCCCAAACATACTTTTAAATGTAACATTCCATTGAAATCAAGTGCAAAATACCTTTTCCCAAATTTTGGGCAAAGTTGCAAAAAAAAAAAATACACACACACACACACACATATATATATGCATATGTATACATTTCTGATTCAAAGAGAATACTGGGAAGTCAATACTTCAATGTTCTCACACACTTTGACCCAGATTTTTAAGAGTTTATTAATTACTGGGTATGATGGCACACACTTGTAATCCCAGCACTTGGGAAGCTGAGGCAGGAGGATTGCTGTGTTTAAGAACAGCCTGGGCTACATAGTGAGTTTAAGGCCAATTGGAACTATGTAGCAACACTTTATCCCCCCAAAATTATATTAATTTACTCAGAAAAATAATAATTGTATCTATCTGGAAAAAGTAAGTGAACAATACATATTTTTAATGAATTTATAAAATTAATTTTGATTTAAAAATACTTAAAACAGCAAAAGAAACACAAAAGCCTGAAATGTCTCAAAACAAACTGCTGGTTTATTTATTAGCAAATAAATTTGGCTATTTTCATATGCTGAAAGATGATACTGTGCAGCCACTGAAAACTTTTCATTAAAAGTATGAAGCTATATATGTCATATATTGATGTGAAGAATAATTACTGTTGCTTTGTTCTTTGAAGTTTTTGTTTTGTTTTTGTTTGGGGTTTTTTTTGTTTTTGTTTTTGTTTTTTTGCACTGAGAATTGAACTCAGAATTTTGTGCTTGCTGGGAAGACACTGTGACACTGAGCTATTTCCCCAGCCCTGTTGCTTTCCTTTTCAATAAATAGATATGTTATTGATATGTTGTGATGATATAATTAGTTATTTTAAAATATTATTGAATACTTGAATACATGATAAAATTTTCCCCTTTCTTCTTCAAAATGTCTGTGCATTTACTGGATATGTGAGACTTGAGAACAGTGAAGAGAGAAAAACGCATTTAACTGGAATAATGGGCTATCACTATGGTAACAACTTTTCCTGCAAGAAGTACCATTTTAACCAAGTCTTAAAAGATGTGTAGAATTTTGACTGGGGTGCAGGAGGAGTTAGGAAGCCCCAAAAAGTGTTTGCAAAGAAGTAGACATAGAGTTGTGCATTTGGCATAAAGCTGAAAGATAGGTTGGGATTTTTAAAAATGACATTTTCAAAATGACTTTTCCATTATCATAAGGAGCCTGAATTTCTTCATATAGATACTTCTTAATTCCACATCAATGTTTCAGATGGAGCAAGGCCCAGGAATGTGTTTGACCCTTGAGTCCTCCAAAGGACTCTGGTTCTAGAGTTCTCCAAACAGTTGTACCCACTTGATGATCATAGAGGTTGATCCAGTGATTCTTTTATGAATGCAAAGTATTCATAAACCATTCTTAGTACGCTTTCTGCCCACAGAAATCATTGTTGAAAATAGATATTACTAATTTAGGTCATAGAAGAGGACCACAATATGACCAATTCCTTTGTTCTGGGTAACATTACTGGCATATGAATGAGAACTAACATTTTTTTCAACCTACATATTATTCTTATAAGATATTCTTCTCTGGAATCTGAATATGGCACACTCTCAAGAGTAGACACCTAGTGTCACCTTATTGCCATGGCACAGTGCTACAGCTCCAAATCCCTGGAAAGTCATCTGTTAGTTTCTATATACACTCCCTTAAAGCCACCCTTCTAATTCTATGAACTTGTGTCTAAATATGTATTTAGTTTGTCTATACTGACTAAAATGATTCATTACTTAAGGCAAAAAAAAAAAAGAATTTGTTTTGCCTCTTAAAGACATTACATTTAGTATCTTCCCATTTTTAAGACGTCTATGGATGCAATTAAAACAATTCAACAATTTTGCACCATCTTTTCAAAAGATTTTTAATCATTCACCAAGAGAAACTCCTATGCACTCACTCCTGTGTAGGAACCTCTGTGTGACGACCAGCGCTCTGGCTTCTCATCCGTGAACAGGACTGCCATGTAATGCTACATGTGGATCTCTTGAGGTAGCTGACAGGTGTGAATACACCCAAATAATTACTATGTGTCCACTGATAAAATGGAAATACCACATTTGGAACTCATGTTCACCTTTGCCTTTAGCTTTCAGGAAAACTGAAAATAGTCTTTTTATTACTTATATGTAGTATCTTCTATATTCCTGGAACAATGATTTTTCTTCTCACCCCAAAGCTTAGCTTTATCCATCTTTTGTATCATTTGTATAGTGTTAGATGATTGTTCAGTTAAGATCCTAATTAAAATTATAAAGTAACCACAGATACTTGACAGGTAGCTTGTTAAATTAAAATTACATCTTCCAATAGAATTTTCTGTGAAATTAAACCACACAAAGCAGCAAGTAACAAAGTGTTCTGATCAGTCACCTAATCTACAGGTGATCATTTCAACTGGAGCAGGCATTACTGACCCTTCTGACATACAGACAAATTCTGCTTTCATTTTTGTGGATTGAAACAAATTCTAGGAAGAGCAAGAAAATGAATCACAATCCAACTATTTGAAAATGGGGGACACAAGCCATGAATCATGAAGATGAAGTGTCGCGAATACCATGAAGAGAGTCATTAATATGTAGGGAAGTGTTAACTCAGATAGCCTTGTCTGAATACACACTTGGTCATCAAAATTGATTTCAAAATTACCTAAAAGTATTAAGAAAAACACATTTGAAATGTGTAAATTCTAAAAAGATATGAAAAAGAGAGAGGCGAAAATTATGTACAATTTGGTAAATGGGCTATAAATAATTTTTCCTAGTATTTTATGCTTTTCTGTCCTACCGCCTTCCCAAACATGATGTCTCTCATTTATTAAAAAAAAATGGAATATATTTCACTTACTTTAAAAAGTTGGATTTAATTCTATAGTTTATAAATATTTATATATATTTCCAAAGAATCCATGGGCTTAACTACATTTTTCCATGATTACTTATGAGTCTAATACATCATGTTAGATCACACATGTTGGACTTCGACAATAAAATTTACAGATGAGAAAGCGATAAACCAAACAACCTGACAACCAATCAATAGACACTCCGAAAAAAATAAAACCTGAAGGTAGAGATAATCTATAAAATTGGTGCAGACTTAATTCGAAGGCCTCTTTCAAAATAAAAACCATTATTTTTGCTCAAGGACAAATGTTTGTTTTGGATTTTGCTGAGGGTTAATAAATTGCTTTTAAAAATGACCCGCCAGTGGCAATGACCCTGCCTCATTTCTCTTCTACCTTAACTCACAGGGCAAGCAGGATATGGACGCACTGTTCTGCATTGTATTCAAGATGATACTGCTGACAGTGGTTGCTCCACTTTCTGTGTGTGACTGAGAAGCCCAATATGGCCCCAGGAATTCTTCCGGTAGTTTGCACATATGAAGCTTGTTGGGAGATTTGTGACTACAGCTGCTTTTAACAGAGCCTGTCATTGTTTATATATCTGGCTCCAAAATACAAAATGGACCGTTGCTAGGAATGAACCACTTCATTTCCTGACCACTGCAAGCCAGATCCGTGTCTCTGTTGTTCTTTCCCAGATGTTCCCCAGAGTGGCCATGTTGCTGGGAACTGTGCTTTGCCTTAGTCTGGAAAGAACAAGATAAATTAGATTGAATTATCAGTACCCCTTTGGTTGAGATTATATACATTTTAGTGATTCAAAAATTGAGAACGAATTCCAAGGACCTACTACCAGTCAAATAGTAACAAAAAGCAGTGGTCAAAATGCAAAGAAGCACGAGGTTTGGTATTGGCCATTGTGGTATTTTTTGAGATGGGGCAAATCAATGAATGACAGTACAAGTAAGCAGATCAGGAAAGAAGTTACCTAGAGGGAGAAACCATTTCAGGTTTGGCTGTGAATCAATCATTCACAGAAGGCAGTATAGCTAGAAAACAGTATGATCAGAGAGCGTACATGCAGCATAGGAACTATGAAAAATGATCCTGGAGTTGCAAGATGATATGATATTCTGGAGACAGCAGTAGTGTGCATCCAGGTTTAGATAAAAATTAAAAGGTTACAGGATGTATGAAAGCAAAGTGAAACAGAGCCTGGATATAAGAAATTAAATCACTGTGGAGGTTTTATTAGGCTTTAAAATTAATGAGAAAATATCAATGAATCTAAAAACTTGTAAATAGTCTTGATTCTGGCACAGACTAGTTGTGAATGTTGAACAAAGTATTTAACCTTTTGAGGTTTCTACTTTTAAATGTGTAGACTGAGAAGGCAAGAATTAAATAGTCAGGTACAGGAATATTTGGGAAATTTGAAGGAAAAACTATGGTTCCCTATCCCATATTGGATAGCCAAGGCTGTGTCATATCTTGCTATGCACAGGACAGTTACACCTGAAAATGTCCACATAGCTTTCTCAGGTTCCCTAAGTGCAGGTAGAAACCTATATATTAGCATATGAGCCTAGGAACCCATTCTGTTTTGCTTAAAAATATACTACATTTAATTAAATTTCAATATAACTGATTTTTCTAGAAATGTAAAACTTCTCATGGGGTTTGAGTTGTCAATAATAAACCTATGTTACTACATTTTACATTATCACATTTGTGATGAGTCAATAGTTAGAAGAATTAACTTATTTCACCCCTTTTTTAAAGTCCCAGTATAGAATAATTTGTTGTCAATGTGCATTTGAATAGCTCTTCATTTAACTGTAAATTAATTCATTTTAAGTAGATCGAGTTTCAGATTGTTCTTTGTATCTTCCGAGGTAATTGTACCTAAATTGCCACGTTTTGAAATGTATTTATTTATTATCATTATTTTTCTCTTATTTCTCCATTTTGTTATAGGTAGGGGAGATACTAAAATTTTAAAGTGATGTGTACAGGTGGGAAAACTGTCAATGAAGTTTATTTTGGATAGTAAACAGGATGGTATGAAATATCTGTAAGTATATTTACAAACAGTGAGTATTCTAGGATTAAGAAGCAAGTGGTGCTCTCTATGGCTCTTCTAGGTCGGCCCTTCCTTATCCTGCTGGTATGAGAGACACCAGTGGTCCCCTTGTCTACTGCTCCCAGATGATTAGTGCAGATTCTTTTAAACAAATAGCTATAAGCTAGTAAATGATTTCCAAATGGACTGGAAGAGCAATGTCAAAAGAATCCATCTTTCACTAACATAATTGTCTTTGTCCTTAGGTTATTTATTCATAGAGTAAATATAACCACGAAGTGATTAAGGATGTTTTAGTAGATTCCTCACTGCACTGGTTGATTTATTGTGTCACCTTGAGTAATAGAAATTTAACTAAAATGGCTCAGCAATTCCACAGCCGAGGGTGTAGGAGATCCTCCCTTGTCTTCTGGGTGCGATGAAAGCAGAATGAGGAAGGATGGATCTGCTTCTGTTTCTCCAGAGGAGTTCCAGGCTTCACCTTCACCTTCGATGTCATCTCCTGACTTCCAGCACAGAACCTTTAGCCTTCCAGCATAAACTCTTCAGCCCTCCACCGCAGACCCATCAGCCTGATGATACAGACTCGCACGGGACGCTGCAGTGAGATCTAGACCTTCGGCTGAACCCTTCGTCCCCAGTATGCAGACACTCTCTGTGCTCTTCTTCATCCAAATCTGAGGGTGGCCGTTGTAAGCTGATCTTGGAAACTCTTACATATCTGTGTATCTTGTATTATATCTGTTTCTCTAGCAAACACTCGCCAAAAACAAAGGGCTTTTCCCTTTACTTTTCTGAAGCATGCTTCTGGTTCCCTGCGGCTGCTAAATAGTGAATTATTCGGATTAATTAAAAATGACATTGAAAAGGTTAGAACACATGTCTCCCTGCCAGTTGTCATCCTGCCTCTTGTGTGAAAGCAAAAACAGCAACGATATTTTTCACCATGTCTCTGGTTCAGCAATGGCTGACTTAAAGCTTTAAGGTTCCAGCACGTCCTGGGTGCTCCCCCAACACACTGAGCAACACCCTGATGCACTGAGGGTACAGGCATAATGCTGAGCCTAACTGTCAGAGACCTCAGCTTTCTTTGCCAGCTGTAGGATGTTTGCAGGGCCCCTGGGAGATGCTCGGCTAATGAGTTACAGGCTGCCTCTGCTGTCCAGCGCTTTGACTATCTGCCCAATCTTTCTAAGTTCCTAACCTCATGCTTCCTCCTTCTTCCTCCCAGAGGTCTTTCTGGGAGACATTGGATACGGGGATGAAACATTCTAATCCGAGGGCCTACAGTTTTGCCCCTGTGTGCAACCTGGGGCTCTGTTGCTTTGTTTATCTTTCCTACTTGTCTAGTGGGAGGTTTGGTTAAATGAGGAGGTTTCAGATTGTGAGTCTTGGAAAAATATCTGAGCGATTTGTTGTTGTTCTTAAAATTCCAGCCATTCATAATAGAGGGCTGAATCTACGTTACTTAAAAATTAAATTGAGTTCTTTGACTGTAGCAATCTTTCTACACAGATGAAAAGACTTTTTACATTGTGTTATTTTTTAACAAACTAGGTGGCAATTAATGACTGTCTTGTGCAATTTAAAGATGGTAACTAAAAGAGTAAAATATCTTTTCCTTAAAGAAGCCGAGATGTTCTTTCCAAAGTAGAATCCTAATGACCCTAGATTAAGTTGTGCTTTGTTGGACAGGCTCAGTAAATTGAAGGAGGAGGAATTGGGGGATAAAAATGTTACAGATGTTTTCTGGGTTTTAATAATGAAAATTTCATTTCACTATGGAAAGCAAAACCCTAACGGAGTTAGGTGACGTTTTAATATGGATGAAATTTGAAGATAACTGAAGCAAAGTTGTTCTTCCATCAAGCACAAATGTTATGAAACCTGATCATTTGCCCTAACATGGTTAGGTGGAGTTGGAATCAGGCAATAATAATGTAGGTGATTGAGTTTGATTACTGACTCTTAATGTAGCCATGTTTCCCCCACCCTCTGAACACAGAGGCCTTCAGGGGGGGCCTGTTCATGCAGGAAGTTTTTGGTGAGAAAGGGGATGGGATAGTGATTGAATAATTTCTGTCTCAATGGAGCTAAGGTTCTGAGTGTTGCCATGATGTGCATGGGTTATATGTGGGGAGATTTTGAGCTTCAAAGTCTGTAAAACACAGTCTGTGACACCTTACATCACTTCTTAAATATGTACAAATTCAGATTGGTCTCTGACAAGGCCTTCCCATTAGAGTTGGAAGTTCAAAAGTCCAGTGTGGTTTGGATTGACTTTTCAACAATACATATCCCTTGTGAAAGAAAAATTAAAAGCAATTGATAAATATAGTACTAAGACTTAGGTATGAAGCTCTGTCATTTATGAGATACCATTTATGTATATCAGCTATAATGTACATTCTACTCTGTTCCTCCTACCCTATATGAAGGTTGATTATTATCATTACATCTTTATTAGCATGAACTCTTACATGTGCAAACCAAGTCTTATGGGCTGAAATAACACAACTTGTCACACACAGTAATTTGTCTGATTCACAGGGATTTTAAATTAAATATGAAATTAAAGTAATCCTTTACCTAAACTTTATTCATAGCCATAAAATAAGCAAGAGAGAGGGATTAGAAATGTGATATTCCCATCAAAATCAAAAGACTAAAATTATTCTATTGTTCAAAAGATTTCTTGTGTACGTATCACTTGTGTGTTAAATCATGGCTCTGGCTAAAGCTAGATTTCATAGATAATCTGTATGGTACTTTATTAATCACAGGATTCTTCATAGGTTAACTTAACCAGGCAGTTGGTGTTAAATGTCTTTCTTTTGCTGCTTTCTAATCATTCAGTTATTTTCAACAATTCTACAGACACTCAGTTCATGATGTGGTCCTTTTCCATAGGATTAGCTTTCATGAAAGAATAGAGTGAGAGAAAACAAAAAGCACTGAGAAAAAGGTATTTCAAGTAACAGTACTTCCCAGTGTGTTAGAATTCTTCCATCAAGAAGTGAAAACCACAAAAGAAGAATTAAATAAGAAAAGCAAAACGACATAAACTAAACATAGTACACATTCCTAGCATAAAACAAAACAAAACAAACACTGATTATGGAGATCTGGGTTGGAAGACTAGGCAAGCCATTGAACTGTTCATTGGTGGGATGGAGAGATGGACAAAGGTCTAGATTATTAAGTTCATTTAAAATGACAAAAGCCTATGACATCTGCAGTTAATTTGAGCCTGGTAATTTGGAAGTGAGTGACCAATGGTGCTTACAGCTCAGCCATGCTAATGAAGGGCTGTGTTTTCTTAGAGCAGCTGTTGGACAAATTGAGCCATGATTGTTCATCAGATCATCAAACAACTGGCACTAGCCTCATCTTCTGAAGTAACAAATAACATAGGACATGAATCCTGGTGCTTCCAGCAACATGGAAGTCAAGAGAAACCAATGATTCAAATCCTGCAAAGACTCATCACCTGAGAAACCTTGCACCAGGAAATTTTCTTTGACTTTGAGATGTATTACAAGGGTTGTTTTTCAGATTATAAGGATGAAATCTGGAGGAATGCAATAATTCTTTATGGCTTTTGCCTTCTCTGTTGTTTCCATCTTTTTAAAAGGTATTTGCATCAACTGAACTTCTTTTCTCTCTAAAAATACAGCAAAAACAAGAAAAGTGATAAAAAGCAAATTGCCCAATTACATGCTTTTTAGTGTTCAAATGCTTTGAAAGTACTTTTTTTCCTCCAAAATGTTTTCAAGGTCAGAGGGTCAAAGGACTGTGCTGGAGCTCAAAGATTTAGAGCATCCAACAAATTAAACTCCTTCCTCTAACATGCCTATTAGAGTCTTTGAGTCTTTACTATAATTTAAAACAATTGTCCCCATAGGGCGGGCTAACATTTTGCACAGTTACATTGAAATAGTTGACCTGCCTGGGGAAACTAGAAGAATTTCAAGGGTACATTTCAGGACCCTATTTCTGTTCATAATAGTGTTCCAGAATTTATATTTATTAATATTGCTTTATTTTGGTCAGACTCCCACAGAAAACCTTGAGGAGTGTACGTTTCTGGCATATTTTATCTTAGATAGTCTCACCCCTTTGGTCTTGTACCCTGATGGCTAGACTGGAGAATACCTTTGAAAGCCTGAGCTCTTTAATAGAGCTGAGGATGACAACAAGCAGGAACTTCAACACTCGAGGAAGACAATCTATCTACTTTCTCCAGTTATCATTAAAATGTCTTTTAGACATAGGTCATAACTGGAAACCTATAAATGATGTCTGTATAGTAAGCACTTCCCACAGAGCTGGAGTCCCTAGTGATTAAAATTTATCACATTGTTCTTATGGTTACAAATACTGCTGATATGTGTCATTACTTAGAAAGTACTATTCATAACATTTTGATTTCAGTCCAAATAGTTTTTTTCCAGAGTTTTCCATAAAATGTTCTTGATCTGTTTCTTAAAAGGTCTAATCCACTTCTCCTTTGAAAAGAACAAAGAAAGAGGTTGATTGTTCTCTAGTTTAAATTTTGTTTAGTGTGATATATTTATTGTTTGGCAGGATACGTCTAATTTTCCACTGGCTTTTCTGAGAAAGTAATTAGGATAGAACTTAATCCTTTGCAACCTATAGACTCTAAACTTTTTCACAGATTAAGCCATGTTACTTAGATATTGCTCTATTAAAATTATATGCAATCACAAATCCTCATTTTTGAGCAGGACTTTGTTTTTCAAAAGTTCATGTTTTGAATGTACCATTTTGTTCATCAATTAGACAGTACAGTCTACGTTGAAATGTCTTAAAGCAAGTCCTTAATGTAGTAGGAGTTTGTTGAACACAAGATAAGAGAATAGTCTCTGTTTCAGTTTCCCAGAGAACTAAATTCAACATGATTGTCTGTCCTTCATACAATTTGCCCTGCTTCTGAAAGTTTTCATCATAAGGTAAAAGTGAGTGCAGAGTGCCCGCAGATAGCTCTTACTATTTCACCTGGGAAACAGTAAACTGAACTCATTTGCATACTGAGTAAATAAGGCTATGAAGGCTGTGAGTTGTCTGCAGTTTGGTCTAACTATTCATTTCCTGACAACAGTTTGAGACAACCCTGGCTGGACAAGTCTGCTTTGAACTTTTGCAGCTGATCTCTAAATTTTAGAACTAAATGTACCTTGTAATAATATTAAGATACTGAGAAAGAAAAGAAAGACACCAAGAATATTTAGTACTGAGAGATTTTTAACTAAGAAATATATCAAAACTCTTGGCTGTTGTGGTAAAACCTTTAATCCTAAATACTCAGGAAATTGAGGCAAGAAGTTTGCAAGCTCAGGGCCAACCTGGGTAACTTAGAGAGTCTCTGTCTCAAAATAAAATTTAAAAGTCTGGGAATAGAATAGTGGTAGACCACTTGCCTAGCATGTGTAAGGCCCTGGATTAACAAACAGACAAGCAAACAGCCACTCTGTATGATTTTGTCTCCTTGTTGTAAAAAGTTCAGTATACAAATATATGGTGTCCTAACAAACTAACCCTATAATAAGCCAGTAGCATTCTACAGTACATTTAAAAGACGTTATTTAAAGATGCCCTCAATAGTTTACCTTGTAGTTGTAGGAATTTATTTATTTATTTATTTATTTATTTATTATTTGAAAGAAAAGGCGAGTTTTCCATTTAGCATTCTGCAGACAAGAGTATTTGGGGGTTAAGTAGACAAACTGCCAGATCCAGGACTTTTTTATTTTCAAAACAAAATGTACTAGTTCTTTCCATTGCTGACATAGTTGGCTTCATGTAACTTTTGGAGCAATTTACTTTTTGTATAATTATCTTGCAGCATAGAGTCATTTTGTGGTGGGAACCAAAAAAAAAAAAAAGAACTGGCTGGTGGTTAGCAAAAATGAAATAAAATACAAGGGGTATTAATAGGAAGAAAAAGGAATCAAAGAAATGATTTAATTAATCTTATTAAAACAAACTCCAAGGAACTGGCTGATTTGTTTTGTTATGTGAGAATTTAACATATCAAATATTCCTGGAGACAGTAGAATCACTGCTTGGGGCTTGATAAGTATTTGTTATCTAGAGATTTTTCATTGCATTTTAGAAGCCTGGGAAAGAAAAATGGTACATAAGTGCAAAACACACACAATTTCTGATTGTAATGGAGTGTTACAGAAAATATATTTCTTAACATTCTTAGGCTGATTTTTGGGGGGTGGTTATAGGGATTGAACGTTAGGCCTCACGCATGCTAGGCAAACATCCAAAACTGAATTACTTCCCACCCCCCCAAAATTGCTTTAAGGAGTTTTAGGTGTATTTTTAGACTTGTTTTGCCTTTTTATGGTAAATGTTATATTGAAAAGATATATATAGATATAGATATAGATATAGATATAGATATAGATAGATAGATAGATATAGATATAGATATAGATATAGATATAGATATAGATATATAGATATATATATATATATATAGTCAAGATGACCTAATAAGCACAAAACAATCTACAAACTCTAGATTTCTAGCATCAGAATTGATATTTTCAGTCAAATAAAACAGTTGTTTTGTCTACATGATAGCAAAGGTTAGTTTGGTGGGATTTTCTCTTTATTTCTTAATGTCACTAAATTTCTTAAAATAACTTTTAGAAGATATGCATTCCAGAAAACATGTAAATACTCTAGCAGATTTTGAAAGGCCACATTTTATAGTCAATGTGTAAATCATCTCTTTAATCATGTAGCTTCTCCAACAAGTGAGAGGCCCTGATATCCTATGGCAGATCATGTATAACTCTGTCCTTATACGGAAATATCTATCTATTGGACCTTATACATATTTAACATAAGTAACCTTCCTTTAACAGCTACCTCTTTCTTCCACATAAAGTGTTTTATACTCCTGTAGGGTGATCTTTTCCTTTGGATATGGTTTTATGTATTCCCAGCAAGCACAGAAACAAGCTCTTGAGTTTTGGAGATTTAAACTAGGATTAAAAACAATTTTTTGACCACTGACCGCACAGTGGAATGTAGATCAATGTTTTCACATCTTCCTCAGCCCACTACGTTTGCTCTAAAGTTTATTGAGAGTACTTATTAGATTAATAACAAACCTAGTACTCTGTTGATCTATGTTGTATTTACTATTACCTAAAAGCTCTAGACCATTGTTTTCCATCATTTTAAGGCAAATTATTCCTCAAGTTGGTTTTCTAAGCCTAGCTTAAATGGTATGTATTTATTATTTATTCCTATAAAATTCATCCTATATGATTCAGCCACTTATCCAGCCTGTTAAGATCAACTGGAACCTAATTTTATCATTCAGAAAAACCTTAGCTCATTTGACAAGATGGCTGCCAAATCATCCAAATCAATACTGAGGAGATGAGCCATTCTGGTATGCTCCATTCTCTTTGCAGGAGATACATTTTCCTAACCTCGAAACCGTTCTTGCTGGTGTTTAAAACCTTTTTCCAGGCAAGGAGTGATTTCCAATAGACTATGATTTTAAAATTAACTTCCTCTTTCTTAACGCCTGTCTTTGATTATTAATAACCCTTTATTTTTAAGCAAAAATATGATGGTTAATAAAGTAAAAATACCCAAGAAAACATAATGAATTAAAATCCTTCATTATCACCAATACCTATTCAGTTATCTATCTGTTCTTTCCATGGAAGTGTTGATGATTTGACTCAGACTATATCTACTATAGTTAGATTTTGTCTTTCCCTAACCACTTGTGAAGACAAATTTAACCGGAAGACAGTGAAATAGCTAATTAAATAAAAATGGACAAATTCTCTAAGTCAAATAGAAATTTTATATCTAATAGTTTCCAGAATATACTTGCTATAGTACGATTCCTGTATGGTACAATGCCATTTTTCATTAGATACAATGCAATAATAGTGATGGTAAGATGTAATGATTATAACTTTCCCCAGAAGCATAGACACATACGCGCGCGCGCACACACACACACACACACACTAATCATAAAGTAATCTTTGCATTTAGCTTTAAAATGTATAATCATCAAAATGCTTGAGTAACCACATGTGTAGGAGTGATAGGTCTTGCACATATTTATGAGCCGCCTTAAATCCTTTCTGGAGCAAGAAGAAAAGTAAACAAAGCAACAGTCACATATTTAATGAGAAGGGAGAGAAAAATCTGAATTGGCCTGTAGTCATTGCTCTCACAAGCCATTTTATTTTCCATGTATTGCATTTAAATGTTTAAATGTTTTGTTCAACCAATATCACAGGTGTTGGAGATGTGCTGTATTGTCTATTGTCACAGATTCACTGGACATCATCAAAGTGAAATACAGTAACAAAATGTCTTTTTAAACAATCTCTTACCCTTAAATTTTAAATAAATGTAAAAATGCTACCCGCCATCCTCAGAGTGGTTCCCATTTATCCTCATGCAATGCCTTCTTCTGTGACTCTGGGGAAGAATTCCATGCCACTGAGTCAGAACAGAGTATCTCCAATTTAGTTGAAACAAGACTCGTACAAGGATAAGACTATTTCATCTGTCTTTTTTCCCCACTTAAAAAATTAAACAAGAAACACATATATACCATATATATGATATAAATGTGTCTGTTTTTTATCTTTCTGTTATTTAACTTTACCCTCTCTGACTCAAGAATTTCTTTTCTCGTGTATTTCATTTATGTAAAAAAAAAAATCAGACATTAGAAGTTTATTTAAAACTTTGCTACAAGTCACCTTGCTATATAACTCTGAACAAAAATGTCTTTCATTAGAGACAATACTTTATTCCAATTGCCTGAGGTTTTTAATGGGTAAATGGCACAAATTATTCCAACAATAGTATAAACAGATATTCACTTTATCAAGTGTTTGTTTCTTTGTTTGTTTATTGTATTAGGGATTGGACTCAGGGTCTTTACCCTGAGCTACATCCCCAGCCATTTTTTTAACATGTTATTTTGAGACAGAAGCTCGCTAAGTCACTAAGTTGCCCAAAACTAAGGGCTCAGACTTGTAATGCTTCCGTTTTTATCTCCCAGAATATTGTGATAATAGGCATGGGCCACCATGTCTATGTATCCAGCACATGACAAAGACTTTGTTCTCTTGTGTGCAAGCCTCATCATCTCAGTTACCTCCTGTGTTTCCCAACTTTGCATACCATGCTCCAACAGTACAAAATGCATGGTATGGCCAGGTACAGCAAATTAAATTACCATTTAAATTTGAATTTCAACACATAACAAATAACAGGCTATTACAAGTATTTAAGATCTTATATAGGATGTATACACTTCACTAACAATTAGTTTTTACTTCTTTGAAGTTCAGTTTTGAGTATCCTGTAATTTAGCTTGTAATCCAACAAACACACATTCCATATTACCATTTCAAGCCCTACTGTGCAGTACTTTCCCTTTCCTTACACAGTTACTGTACCCACTGTCAACAAGGAACACTCAGCTCACTTGGCTTTTTCCTCCTCCATCATATCCTGGCCAACCTGTTCCATCCCATTCCCTGCACATCTGTTCGTTCCCTTTTTCCCTGCCTTTGCGCCTTATAAGTCACAAGCTATAGCCCACCCATACGTGTGTGTCGAGATGTGAAGTCAGTGGGATGCAATATGCCTAACTCATCATCGTCCCAGTGCTACAAACCCAGAGACATCTCAGGCAAGCTTTGGAGTGGGGAGAAAAGGAGAAAGATGGAACTGACCAAAACTGAATTTGAATCCTAGAAACTTTGGACAACACATTTAGATTCTCAGCACCTGAAATGATTCATCTAATTAAACACACACACACACACACACACACACACTCTTGGTCAAGTATTTGTTGAAAATCAAATGAAGTTATTTAAATAAAAAGAATTCATCACCAAGCACAGGATCACCAAAATAGTTACCTTCCAATGCCATGATGCTTAATGAACTAAAAAGTTCTTTTGGTTACAATATTTTTCTATCTTTCTTTCTGTTTCTATCTCTGTTTCTGTTTCTGTCTCTGTCTCTGTCTCTCTCAATCTGGATAGAACTTTAATTGATATTTTCAAATTGTTTTTAAGTTTTAAATTTTATCTAATTATGACCTAAATATATTTAATGAGAGATGAATTTATATAGGATATTTTATTTGTTTTTATTGACCTATCTCCAAATTCTGGTCCAATTCCTTGCTTCTAGATTTTTTTCCTTTACAAGTCAGGTGCCTCCAGTTAACATACAAAAAGACCAAAACTCTGCTCTCAAAAGCTTCAAGAAACAAGTTTCTAAAAATTACTCTTGTGTCATTTGTCTGACTCACATTTATCTAAAAATAAAAGGAAAACTAAAAGAAAAAATAAACGAACAGAGGATAACGTGCAGCCTCATGTCTCTGAGTCAGATAACAAGATAATTTTCCTGCATGCTCTATATTTCACTTTACTTTTCAAAATGACCTTTCCACTCCCTAAGCCTATCACTAGACTATAAATCCATTAATGAGGAATCTTTTCTTCCCCTGTCGTTTTTCATATCAATTGCAGCAGGACGCTAGACTGTCCTGAGTTCACTCACTTTATAGCTATTAAAAAGAAAATATAGTCTGGAGACAGCATGTCTCCAATTGGTTAAGCTAAGATGAGGAAATAAATTCCTGAGTTTCTAGTCTTCGTTTACCATTGACCCATGAAAAACCCAGTAGTTTCCAAATATCATTGTTTTAATCTATAAAATAGGTGATTTGCTTTAAAAATACCTGTTTTACATGTCTGTTTTAGAAAATGAAAAGTTCTTGAAGCATTAATGCTTTACAGTTAATGGTTTGCAAAATATTCTTGCCTGATTTTGGACCTTACAGGCTTTAATGCCTTTTCATTAGATGCTATGAAATAATACTAGTAATATTGGTAGTGGTTGCAGTACATTCTCAAGCAAACATTTTAATATAACTTTCAAATCTAACTTTCAAAGCTAAACACACTAAAGGCTGGAGTTGTAGCTCAGTGATAGAGCATTTGCCTAGAATACATGAGGTTCTGAATTTGATTCTTTTGATTTTTAACATCACAAGAGGCAGACGGAAGAAAGAGAGAGAGAGAGAGACAGAGACAGAGAGAGAGACACAGAAGAGAAATACTAAGCAAAAAGAGCAAGGCTGGAGGCATTAAAATAATTTTTAATTATAGTACAAAACCATAGTAACAAAAACAACACGATACTGGCACAAAAGTAGACACATAGACCAATAGAACAGAATAGGGGACACAGAAACAAATCCACGCAACTACAATCATCTGATTCTGGACAAAAGAACCAAAACATGCACTGGAGAAGAGACAGCCTCTGGTGCTGGGCAAACTGGATATCCACCTGTACAGACTGAAACCAGATCCCTATCTCTCACCTTTCACCCCTCCACTCAATCAATTCAAAATGGATCAAAGACTTAGACTTAAGTCCTGAAATTTTGCAACTACTAAAATAAGACACAGGGGAAATATTTGAAGCCGTAGGTGCAGGCAAAGGCTTCCTGAATAGGACTCCAATGGCACAGGAAATAATAACAAGAATCAACAAATGAGACTAAGGGCCAGGGATATAGCTCAGTGGTACAATGCCTGCCTGGCAAGTGCAAGGCTATGAGTTTGATTCCCAGTACAAAAAACAAAAAATAACAACAACAACAAAAAAAAAAAAACAAGAAAACAAAAACAAATGAGATTATATCAAATCTAAACATTTCTACCCAGCAACGACACAGAAATAGCTCACAGCAGTCTACAGAATGGAAAGACGCTACTTTTGTTTTGTTTTCTTTTTCTTTTCTCTTTTTTTGTTATCGAGAATTGTCAGCTACTTTTCTGACAGAGTTAATGTCTAGAATATAAGAATGTCTAGAATACTATTTTATTGAAAACTTAGCAACAAAAAATCAAACACCCCAATCAATAGATGGAAAAATCTACAGAAGGGATGCTTGTCAAAAGAAGTACAAATGGCCAATAAATATATGAAAAACACTCAACATCTGTAACCTTTAGGGAAATGCAAATAAAAACTACATTGAGATTCCATCTCACCCCAGTTAGAATGGCTGTCATCAAGAATACAAAAAATAAAACTGCTGATAAGGATGCAGAAGAAAAGGCACACTTTTACCCTGGTAGTGGGAATGCAAAATAGTACAGCCACTATTCAAATAACTATGGAAGTTCCTCAGAAGAATAAAGTAGAGTTATCATTTGATCTAGCTGAAGCAACTAAACTTAGCATACTCTGTGGATACCTGCACACTCATGTTTATTATGACACAACTCACCATAACCAAGATATGAAACCAGCCTAGGTGTCCATCAACGGATAAGTAGATAAGGAAATATGGGCTATATACACAATGGGGAATTATTCAGCCACAAGAAAAAATAAAATCCTGCCATTTTCAGGCAAATGGGTGGATCTGGAGTCAAACTCAGACAAATATTGCTTGTTCTAATATATGGAATCTGAAAAAAATATGGCAAGAAAATAGAAAGGAGATTATTGTTATACAAGAGAAGGGAATATATGGTAAGGTAGAAGATAAAAGGACAGGTAATAAGAGGGATGGATATAAGCAAAAGTATATGAAGTGAACAGCCTCCTAAGGGAAACTAAGAGAGAGGAGGTGATGGTACATGAAAATGATCAAAGTATATTATTTGCATGTATGACTATGACAAAATGAAGGCCATTACTCTGTATAACCAATAAAAAGAGGAAAAAAAATAAAAGTAAAGAAGAAAAATACTTTTAAACCCAAAGTACTATGGACATTTTGTGCAATTGAACTTGAAAGTTGTTTCTCTGAGGTAGGGGATGTGTGTAGACTTTAAAAGGAAAAGAGAAGCAAAAATTTGCACAGAAACACACAATTCTGAGTGCTTTTCTAAAAGTAACTTTTTCCAGACTTAAAAATTCAATCAGGGAGGGCACACATTCCACTCATATACAAAGATATGACAACCTGCGCTCAACCCAGGAAGTTCTTATCAGCACCAGGTTAGGAACACACATTTTGTGCAGAGGGAGAAAGAGTGAGACCAGAAATCCATCCACATGTGTCAACAAATTTCAGGGCCTTAGCATCTAACACTAAATAGATTTGTTCCCGTGAAGAAAAGAAGCAATCTTGCTATGACAAGGCCTTACCATGCAGATCTCCACAGGGCCACAAGAGCACCCTGAAGACTCAACACAGGCAATGCTGAGAAGGCCCCGAAGCTAGCCTGGACACCCTGTCCGTTAGAAATGTCACCACTTTTGCATTCAGGAAGCACAAAAAGGATCAAATGAAAATCATCAAGGCATTATAAAAGAGAAAAAATACACATTAATTGCTGCAGCTTTTTAGTAATACTCATACGTCATTTAAAAAAAAAACAGCCAAAACATTCTTAAACAGAAAAAGGGAAAGCTACAAAATGAAGGGAAGATTAAGGAAGGGAAAGAAGAAAGGAAAGGGAGGAAGGAAGGAAGGAAGAAGGAAGGAAGGAAGGAAGGAAGGAAGGAAGGAAGGAAGGAAGGAAGGAAGGAAAAGGGAGGGAACAGGGAGAGGGATAGCCAATGTCCTTTTAAAGCTGGTACTCATCAGAGTTTGGGGACTGCATAATTAGAAACCATAGCCCAGTGACTTGAAGGATGTGCTTCACTAAAGAACGTTGTCATTTCTGAATACAGATGCTTGATCTCTGACTACTGTAGCTATGGCGATTTGTGTAAAACATTGAATGATCCCTCATCTTCTCTGAGTTCCATACAAACATATCATTCTGAGTCCTGAAACATAGAGAACTCCCTATAACTTCAGAGAAGATGAAAGGATATGCAAAGCTTTCTGCCCTAATGGGAAATGATCATTCATGACCTCTTACACTCTCTCTTTAGGGTTCATGGCTGTTTGTAGACATAACTAGAGAGATTAAACAGCTTCTCTCATATTTCCAGGTCAAAAGAGCAAGGCTAGAGTTGTTCAGATGTTTACTGAATGCCTAATAAGTACATAATACTTGGAACTATAGACATACAAAGAAATAGATGATATGGTTCTTACTAACAAAGAAGAAATACATATGCAAAAATTAGATAACAAATAGCAAAACAAGAGATTTCACAAGGTTATTACCAAAGCCAAGCATACAAATCTTAAGTGCTTTCCTATCCAGTGATAATATATTTAATATTCATTCCTTTCTTTTAAAATGGATTACCAACAGCATGCACACATGCATGGGTACACACACACACACACACACACACAATCACCAGTCTGTTAAAATAAAAATAAAGTTGAAAAAAATCAGAAATAGTAAGCATGCATGAATTTTAAATATGGAGAAAGCAAGGATTAAGACTAGGTGGCTCTGGGGCCAGTGGTTTAGCTTAGCGGTGTAAGTGCCTGCCTGGCCAGCATGAGGTCATGAGTTTGATTCCTGGTACCAAAAAAATAAATAAATAAAAGAATAGATGGCATTAATTGTTATATTGTTACTGTGTTCCTGGTATTGGGTTAAGCATTTTAAATGCATCTTTAAATTCTTGCAAGAAATTAATGGCAGTCTTATACTCCCATAGGCTGCAGATTAGAAAGATTTAATCAGTTTGTCTACAGTGTCACAACTAACCCCATATTTCTGCAGTATTCTGCATTACATTAGAGAATTAACCTTGTTGGCATTTTAAAGAGTTTGTTCTTATGCATCACTAGTTTGCTCATAAGGAACTTAGTATTTCATAAGGAACTCATGCGCTTCATGGTGTTCGCTTGATTATTCACATACAAGGACAGTTACTATGTGAAAGAATGAAATATGTATTGGAAGCAAGCTAATGAATGAAACTAAGGGAGATGAATGTTAGAAGCAATTTGTAAAGAAACTATTAATGCATTGTCCATTAATACTTTTGCTAAATTCTTAGGGATACTTAATATGTACAAATCCATCTCTTTATGGTAATTCAATAAAATAGATTCAATTCCTCCCTTGAAGCAGCTAGTAGTAATCTAGATGAAGCAGTGGGATAGTTGCCAGGAGAAGAGGAAGGAGACAGATAATGGAACAAATATGAGCCCTGTTACAGAAAGATGAACAAAGTGATGTTAAAGAACAGGTGTGACAAGTTCCAGTCCCACTCCTGTAAGAGTGGGAATGCCTTCACTGAGGAGGTCATAACTAATCTGCCTCTTAATAGATTGACTGAAACTTTGCCTGGAAAGTAAGAGGTAGAGCGCATTCCTTAGGGACAACAGTAAACTCAAAGGCATGAAGAGTATGAGGCATGGTTTTCCATTTAAGAAAAGTTAAAACACTTCTAAAAAAAAATGAGAAAGTACCCGGAGCCTATTTCAGGCAAGCACAGCTACAACTTGCAAGAAAACAGGGAATCTGGAAAAAGAAGCAAGCCCAATTAAGAAGAGAACAGTAAAAATTGTTAACTTATGGCTGATCCCAGTGAACCAGGAAAAGCCAGTGCTCTTCCTTTCCCAGCTCAGAAGCCATCACATTTATCTGAAACAGAGATGTCATTCATGCTTCCTCCCACTGTCTCATGCCATCTGACCCCTCAAACGCCAAAGCCATCAGTTGATTCCGCATCAGTCTCTCCTGCCCCCTCCCTTCTCTGCAGACTCAGTGGTACTAAACCACAGGCTTTTGTATCCTCCTATCTTTTAACTGTGCCACGTGAGTCCATTCTCATTTCTGTAACTAGTGTGATACTTTCACAAACAAATTTGACCGAGGCACTCTTTCAGAAGCTTTCTAGAATCATTTAAGGTAAAGTGCACACTGATCATTTGTTTCAAAATCCCTCTCCAGCCTCTACTTACTCTGCTTCCTAACCCAGCTCCCCACTCCACTACCACCTCTGGGCCGCACACACTCCACAATCACTACTATTGAATTCCTCTCCTTTCTTCAGCTCACCATGCCCTTTTTCCTCCACATTTTTACTTAAGCTGTTTTCCCCTTTTGAAATACTCTTCTCTCAGTTTCCTTTGCCTAACTCAAGCTCATCTTTTGAGTCTCAGCTTATTATTTTCTGGAAAACCTCCTGGATGCTCACAGCTGGGTTATGATCCTATCTTAGTAAATGCATACCACACTGTTCTTTCTCTTTCCTATCACTTAGAGATATAAAATTGCTGTTTCTGTATCTGTATTCCAAAATAGACCTTAAGTTCAAAACAGAAATATATCTATCTCATATATCTATCTCATTAATTTTATGTACCTTAGTACCTGATGCAAGTAGACCAGTAAATAAATACACTGATTAAATCTTACTCTTGGCTAATACTGATGGGGAATCAAGTATCAGTAAATAACAACAAGTGAGTTTCAGTTACAAACTGTTTTTGCCTGCCTGGGACTGGCTGGGTAGCTTAAAAGAAACCAAAAAATTAGGTGTTCATTCAGGACTGGGAAGGCATTCCTCACTGCTGGGGTTTAAAATATGAGAATCACACAAATAAAAAAGCTTGAATGTAAGAGTTGGACCAAGTTGGAGATAAAACAAGATCTGATTTGACAAACTAGAGAAATAATAGAATTTGATTTTTAGGTAAAATATATGCATGTGTGGAAAAGACATAGTTGAAATCATTAATTTTTATAATTAATGTGTTAATAAACTTAATAAAAAGAACCAATTAATAGTTTTTCATGGTAAACTTAGCTACATAGTAAAAGAATTTTTTAAAGAATTTAGTTTGCAGTTCTCCACTTTAAGAAAATACCTCAAATACAGGTCAACCTGTCAAAAGCAAGTCAGATAATAGCTTGCAGTTTACTCCATGAAATAACATATACTACATACTTTAAAAAACTTTAAAGAAAGGAACTTGGTTTTATCTCTCCTACAGTCAAATACTCTTTTTCCTACTCCTCCACTTTGCACATGAATTTTATTTTACTCTTTAACTATAATCATCTTTCTTGATGTTTTCAGAATCCTTGAACTTGTTAAAAAAAAAAGGCAAACGAGGTCACAAAAAATATTTATAAGTCAAGCATAAGGCCACACATGTGGCATAGTGAAAATTAAAATAAATATCTGGAATTGGAAAAGGCCAGAAGACAGGGCAGGAAATGGCATGAGCTCGAGGAGTGCGTGGTGGTACCTGCTGAAAGCTTTAATAACAGCTATTGTACTCCTGGGTTTGAGATAGGAGCCTCTTCCCTGTCATTGGCGATGGGTCTCTCTGAAACAGTTCTCTTTGTCTGTTTCTAGGAAGGAAAAATAGGTCATTATCTGGGCTCCGCATTGTTTATAGAGTAGGATAATACCTTCTGTTGTTTAAGAATAATTTAAGCTTTTCTGAACTTTTTTGGTAAAAGCATACTTAATCATCATACAGCAAAGCTGGAGGCTGGCCAGATGCAGAACAAATCAAAGAGCCTGCTCTAAAAAAGCCCTGAGCCGGATACCTCAGCTTTGGATAAGTACTAGTGGGAGAAAGGCAAGGCCCCTGGTTCTGGAAATCTTCAAAACCAGTCTGAGTAAAAGCAGATTCTGTCCTTCAGAGGAAAACCTAAGACTCAAGCATGAAAAGGAGTGCATAGTCCAGGAATAATAATTTTATTTCATAAATAGAAAATATAGAACAGTTTATAATTATGAGCCATAAAGATAATTCTTAAGCAAGAATTTCTTCCTTAATTGACTTGTCTGAATATCCGCCCTCCCTTCCCCCCAAAAATAAACCAAAGTATTACTGGCTCTGGCAGTTTTATACTAAAAGGCAAGGTTATATACAATCTGGGAAAAGCTAAGATAAGCACATCCTTCCTAATTGCCTCTTTCTAGGTTATGTTTCTTGTAACTCCTCATGTTAAAAGCTCAAACTATAATTTGGGATTATTTAGTACATTTTATGTCTATAACTCTGAAGTGTTAGGCCCCTGGGACCCACGTTAGGGAAGGTGACTAAAACATAATCTGAGTGACACCCTCCTTTCTTAAGAAACCACACTAGCTGGCAATGTCCTGATGTCATCAGCTGAACGACTTTGTTCCTCCATTGATAGGGGATACTTATTTATTTTTATAATAATGGTGATGACAATAAAGAGAAATCAAAGATGTATTGGATCTAACTGGCTCTAACTTACTTTGTTTATGACTATAAATCACTATTCGTCTTCTGTGCTTTACTTAGCTTGCTTTACAACAGGAAATTTAGGCTAGAATGTTCTCAAAACCTCACACAAAAATTCTAGAAGTTCTTGTCCTATTACAGAGGCCCTATTTAAAAAATACAACAATTGTTTTGCATAACAAGTATCCTTTGTTTTCAAGTTTCATGTTTCTGTTGCATTTCTTCTCCTTTAAACAATATTAAAACCTGCCTTCTAATACTTTCATAGTTTAAGTTTTTAATGTTGTCAACCTGGAAATTTGTAGTGTTACAATTGAAAGTCATGTAAACTTACATAAATCTCAAATATTATTTGAGTAAACATTAGTATATAAATATTAAGAAAATGTTGATGACTTAAAGAACTTTGAAATTTCTAAATTCTCAATTTTTCAAAATACATTATAATGAACTTTACTACTTATAATACTTCAAAGGATTTGGATGAATTATAAAACATTCAGAATGTACACTATAGAAACAAAACCCCAAACCATATGATTGTCTTTTGATATACTGAGACATTATGATAGCTAGGAAAATATAAATATTGAGTGTCTTGCTTATATTCACTTTATCCAGTTCTCATTTGGTACACTGTGGCACTATCCACTAGTATTACATGCAAAGAGGAATCTTTTTCTGTTTATATTTATGTCTACATACAGTAGTCTTCCCCCATCTTTGATTTTGTTTTTAGCAGTTTCAGTACACTTTAGCACGAAAATATTAAACGGAAAAATAACAGAAACAGATATGCTTTAAATTGCACACCATTCTGAGTAGTGTGATGAAGTGTAGAGTCTAGTTCCTATGATATGAATTGTCCCTTTGCCTACTCTGTATATGCTATTTGTTAGTCACTTAGTAGCCATCTCAATGTCAGATTGACTATCATGGCATTGCAATGTCCATGTTCAGGTAATCTGTATTTTATTTAATAACCAATACATAAGATAACAATGCTGGAAGCTTTATTATAGTATATCATTGGTAATTATTCTATATTATTGTTGTTGTTAGTTTCTTATTGTGACTAAAGAACAAATGAAACTTTATCATAAGTGTGTCAGTGCAGGAAAAATTATTTCAGTAAGTTTGGTATAATCCTCAGTTTCAGACATCCACTGGGGATCTTGGAACATGTGCCCTGTAGGTAGAGAAGGGAATACTGCATTATCACAGCTACTGACATAAAAATATTAGAGGCTTTAGCGCTGGATTTTCTTTTTTGGAAAAATATTTCTTCCCTTCTGCCTCTACTCATTTCCTGTTCCATGTTTCAATCATCCCTATTATTCAGAGAGTTTCTGTGACAGAGTGCCTCTTTGTTACTCACACTATAATGGAATCCTTTTTATTCTTTTTACTTCAATAAATATTGAGCACTTACATTGTTAGCCAGGAAGATAGGTACCAAGATCATGCAGTTGATTTGATACAATATTTGCCCTCAATAAACTGAGATTGTCAAAAAATTACACATCATCTCTAAAAGCCATCTTCATCTGCAAAATAAGATAATAATAATTATTGTATAAGCTACTATGAGAATTAAATGAAACAACAATTTTTAAAGACTTGACCAAATGCTTTGTCAAGTAACCTCTCAATAAATAGTGTTTATTCCATTTTATTATGTATGTGTTATGACAGGAAAACCTAACAAAGGAAAACCTCAACATGATTTAATATTTAAATCATGTCCTAGAAAGACTTTGCCTCACTGGAAAGAAGATGGAATCATTCCAGATACTGGGCATATCTAGTCTGTGCATAGGCGGGGTGAATTACCTATGCTGTCTGAAAGCAGTAGAAAGCTCTTTCATTAAACTAGGAAGAACAAATGGGATATGAAACCAGAAATATCAGTTATTTTAATTAATCTAATCCTGCAAAAAAGCAAAGAACAAAGAGTGAAATATGAGAAAATAACAGGTGCCGCGGCATAACCAACATATACAGCAGTAAAATCATTGTGGTTTCACTTCGAAGAGTGAGTTTGTGATGCAAGCACTCCCAAAATAATGGAATCAGGTAAGAATTCCCAAGTGTGTGTTAGATAAGATGATGTCCAACCTAAGACAATGGCACTAGTTGAATGACTGAGATTAAATAAGAAATATTTTGGAGACAGCATCATCCATATTTAGTGTTGAATAGATGGATATACCATTGACTAAGATAAGAACTAAAGAAAAAGTAAATGCATTAAGAAAGGAAAAATTGGAGATGGCATGGAGAGACAGAAAAAACTGGAGATTATGGGAATGGGTTAACTAGAAAAAACTGATCCTAAGAGGGCAGAAGCAAGGGAAGGAAAATACTGAAAGTCTTTAAAGCATGTGAGTGCAGAACTTCCTGCATTGGGAGTCAAGAGAATACAGAGCCTAAAGAAGAAGGAATTAAACATGCCTGCCAGTATCCTAGTAAAATCAAGGAAGAGCATCTGGAGAAAGCAGGCTAGGACTTCAGGGCCCAGAGTCAGGGAAAAGGAAGACTGGACTGCCTCCCCCTCCAGTTAGGTTTGAGGAAGAGAGTATGTTGCAAATAAATAGTGTTTTAGTTAACTAAGAAGGTAAAGGGAGCTTTCTATAGAAAATTTAACAACGTGGGGAGAAACTGAAAGATCCAGTATTCCAATGCAAATGATTGGGAAGGCAGCCAGCAAGCAGAGGAGGGAGCAGTCAGCAGACCACCAGGAAAGGACAAGACTAGCCTGGATAGAGATAAGAGTAGGAGAAGATTAATGATGAAGAGACCCTAATTCTTTTAATCTTTGTCTTAAACAAAATAATTTTCAGCACTTTGAATTCCTTTCTGATATCACATTAACTTAACAATTTAATACTCTGCCTGTTCTTTAGCTCTGTCCTGTGTGTGAAGGCGACATGCCAAGCTAAGCAACAGTGTTGCCAACCAGCGTAATGAGAAAGTACAAGCAGTTGATCCACAATTGCAAAAGCTGTTCCATTCATGTTGAAAGCTGGTTCTTTCTGTGAGAGTTTGAAGTGTCGCCTCTGAATCTAATGACAGGCTTGATATGCCACATAGGTGTTTGTTTACAATGGACCCCGATCATTTTCCCAACAAGGAAAATCTAACTTTCATTTTTCTAATTTAACTGCTTATCTTTGTAAAACACTTCTATAACCAGTACTTACGCTTCAAGCCAAGGCACAATCCCGCAGAAGCTGCCTGAAACCTCATCATCGTTTTATCATTTTAATTTTTTTAAAGCTGACACAGTCTCGATGTGACCCTTCCAGTTTTTCAATGAACTAAGGGGAAAAGATTGGGTAAACCACATGTCTACATGGAAAGATAAAGTTCTGAAAATTGTTCTTGTCACCAGATATGCCTCGTTGAGGGATCTGTTTTCTTTTGCCAACATGCCTAACTGAACATTTTACAGCCAGGTTTTTCAGCAGTCCTGTGGTTAGAGGAAAATTTGGACTGGTATAGTAACTGAGTTTGGACCAGTCGTAAGAATAGTATAATCAACATGCCATGAGGGACCTCACCCAAGAATTAGTCAAATTAGCAAGTAAATAGATTACCAAGGTGGTTTATTGATGTACTTACCTGTGGGGCATTTAAGGCATGGTCCCCCAAATCTCTTGACATTCCTATCGGTAGGTTAGTTCTACATCTCATGCTCTGGAAATCAGAAAGACCTATAATTACTTCAGTGGGAGAATAAACTAAAAGGGATGTGATTTCCAAGGCCAAGTCAGAAAAGGCCATAAGCTTTGTCTGTTCCTCTTGGGGCATTCTATGGAAGAAGTAAATCACCTTCAAGTCTAACTATTCCACCACCGCCATGATGGGAAGGCTGTGTGCAAGTGCTCGGTCAAAGCCTGCTGAGCGCCCAGTAAACAGCTAACATCAACTGCCTACCTCAGTAGTGAGACTTCTTATGCATCCAGCCCAAATGAATTTCCAGACTCATAAACCCAGGAAATATCTGCGTAAAGGTGTATAAGAGATTCCAGATGCCCGATTCACAAAATTATCAGCAAAACAAAAAGATCATTTTAAGTAGCTAAGTTTGGGAATAATTTGTTACACAGCAAGAGTAACTAGAATATATTTTTTCAAATGTGGAATTGAAGTAAAAATATTGCAAATGAAAACAACAACATTGAAGTACAATGAGATACTATTTTACCTTTGAATGACTATCAAAAAGAAACAACAAATGCTAGTAAGCATGTGGGGGAAAAAAGGAACTCTGACTCACTATTGTTGTATTAGTATATTCAAAGGAAATTACATCAGCATAGAAAAGGTTATGCTGCAGTATCCAGGACAACTAAGATATGGAATCAATGTAGGTGCTCATCATTGGATGAGAAGATAAATGAAATGTGGTATAATTATGCAATGCAATATTATCCATCAATTTTAAAAAAGAACAGTATCATGGCATTTGCGTCAAAATGGATGGAACTAGAGGACATTATAGTAAGTGACATAAGTCACACATAGAAAGACAAATATTGTTCATTCTCTTTCACACATGGATGCTAAAAAAAAAAAAAGTCAAACAATATGGGATAGTAAGCCAGCATGATGGTGCACATCTGTCATCCGTGGAGGCAGAAGCAAGAGGCCTGCTGTGAGTTCAAGGCCACCCTGGGCTACATAGTGAGTTCCAGGTCAGCCTGGGCTACAGTGAGACCCTTTCTCAAAAAAAAGATGGGCTAGTGATTACTATAATTTGGAATAGTAGAGAAGAGGAAAAAACAAAGATTGGATAAGAAGTACTAAAACAGAAACAGAAATAGTAAGTTCTGGTGTTCTATAGCATGGTAGATTAAATTTAGTTCACAATAACCTATTATATATTTTATGAATAACCAGAAGAGAGGAGTTCAAAGTTTCCAAACATAAAAATAATTATAAGATGAAAATGTTAATTACCCTGATTTTACCATTATTTACACAGTTCGTGTGTGTGTGTATATATATATATATATAACTATTATGGTGTACCTCATAAATAAGTTCAGTTCTTAAGTATTACTCAGCAGTTTATAAATATTTAAGATGTAAATATTGACGACTCTTTGATCATTACCCATCATATACATGTATCAAATTATCACTCTACCCTAAAAATGTGTACAATTAAAGCAATAGCATAGTTTCAAAGAAAAGAAATTATACAAAAGAAAACTTAGAATTGAGAACATCTTTTCATTTTAAATGTTACTGAAAATTTACTTCTTCTGGTAATTTTTCAACATCGCCAAGAGAGATTAAAAATAAAATACGTACATAGGTCAAAAGAAAAAGAAAGAAAATGTGAAGCATGAACTAGAGGATCTGGTTAAGAAACTTTTTACTTAAAATGCCAAAAAAAAGGCAGTTACTTTCTTTTAACCATGTATGATTAAGGCATAGATAAAGTAAATAGCCCAAAGAAGAAAATTTTCAAGTTTACAGCCAATATAAAGACACTGTGACTGCTATTTTTAAATCTTCAGAATTGTTTCAGGTGGTTCCTCAGAGACATTTTGAAACAACAAAGGGCCTTACAGGTGTTCTGAGTCATGCCTTGTGACTCCCTCTGCTGAACAAGGCTTCTAAGACGCACAAGGCTGTGATCCTGTAGGAGCTTCCCAAAGCAGAGACAGGCCTACCTGACAGATCTGAGAAGACTTTAGAGTGTGGACTTCATCTAATGGAGTGGATTTTAAATCGCTACACAGGAAGCTTCTAAGCTTTTAAAAGGAATTCTTATCAGTTTGGACTGAAGTAGACATAATATAAAACTGAGAGAAGGCTTTGAGCAAATGTGGACTAAGGGAACTGGGCCATTTCTTATACAAAGAAAAGATGCATCAGAGAATAGAACCAAGATTCTGAAAGCAAGCCCAAATCTGTAGGCAATCTCAGAGAGCTCTGATCCTTCGCTTAGATGCTGGCAATGTGTGCTCAGCATATTTCAGATATGTGATAGATCAGTGACTTCTATAACTTTTTTTTGAATGAGCCTTTCAGTTATCTAACGACGAGTTCAGACTTTTTTTATATTGAGTGTGGGGGGCAGATAAGGTGTGACTTTGTGTTACAGATCTGCATGTCAAGAACAATACACACAGGGCTAGAACCAAAGGATTCTGTCCTTCCCTAGAACTGATCTAGAGGATGACAGCCTGGTCCCTGAACATAATATTCCACTAGGATAAGACATGATGCTGGGTAAGGGCTTGAGGGGAATCTTGAGGGGATGGGTCTATTCTGCAGATATGTGGGAGGAAAATGACCTCTGACTAGAGTATAGACAATGATAACTTAAAATGTGGTTACAGTTTTAGTGATATATTTTTCATCAAGAGATGAGATACATCTGTGTAGACTAATGACTACTTAAGAAATAGAATATGGAAAAAGTGAAGTTATGTAACTTCTGAGTCCAGATCAGAAGATCCCATGCATTTCTCCTTGGTATTCTTGGCATGTCCCCACCTCCAAATTAAACTAGCTCCCATAAAAGATATTTAGTTACCCTGAGACAGCCAAGTAACAGAGTTCACCCACTGACACCCAGTCAGCACCCCTGATATCAAATGCTAGTGTAAAAAGTAATAAGAACTGTAGGAGTAATCAAACCCAAAATGTGTAATTGTTACTGTAAAAAACAGAGGCAAAGAAAGTGCTCTAAAGGATATAACTGCATGTGTGTTTAAGTGTGTAAGATAGATGTCCATATTACTGTTTTTGTTAGAATGTTGAGCAGAACCTTTAACAGGCTCATTGTTTGAATGTGTACTTTGTATGTTTTAACTTTGTAACTTGAACAACTATTTCCAATGATGACAGTATGTAACTTATCAAGTGGCGATTTCTTAGTGGTTTTGTTTTTCTTTTGTTGTAGCTGTTCTTCCCCCCGCCCCTTCCGAATTTTGTATTGTTGCTACCCTCTTTCTGTTTGGTTTTTTTTTTTTTCTTTCTTCTTCTCTTTAAATAAAAAATTTAAAAAAAAATGCTAGTGTGAAGGTAAGTTGCCTTACATATCCAGCTAAGTCGTCTTTAGAGGACTCCAGCTCCTGCCACCATCTGATCACAGCTGTACAAGTATTTCCATCTGAGAACTTCTCAACCAATCCCTTCTTGAATTCCTTACCCTCAAAAAAATGAGCAAAACAAAATGGTTGTTTTTAAACTGATAAATTTTGGGTAATTATTTATTCGATTGTACTAAATGAAATACCTAGATATATTTTTCAATAAGTATTTTTGAACAAAAAGTTTCTCCTGAAGGGTTATGTCAAAAAAGAAAAGGACTGAATATGTGACACGAAAAATAGACCAGAAAACCATATACATGCCAATAAAGACTGGAAAAGTTGGAGGTTTCTTAATAGGAGAGTATATAAATGGCTATTTACCATATAAAATATTGTAGAGTTGTTTTTGAAATTTTAGTACTATCTCATTTGACTTGGAAGAATTTTCATGAAGTAATGTTAAATTTCAATAATTAAAATAAAAATGTTAAATATCTTTTGCACATATATTTGAACATGTATTTCTATGTGTTTCCCCATATATGTAATTGACAATTACAGCACATGTTTAAATTTTAAAATTTATTATAGCAAAAGACACATTATCATTAATCTTCCTCAAATCTCTCTATCTCTCTATTACTTCAAACACACTTAGCCCACTATTCATGCACTTTCTGAAACAGTTCTGGAAGTCTTCCTTCATGCATCTCTTGAGTTTCATTCTGTGACTGCCTCCATGACCTGAATTGATTAAAACGATTTACCTCGCATGGTCATTTCGACTTTGGCAGGAGCCGAAAGTTGCATGATGCCAGATCTGGTGAATAACATGGTTGAGAAGACACATAACCAACTCACCAGACTGCTGTTCTGTTGGATGGCACTTGACAACAGCCTTCATGGTTTTTTTGTTTGTTTGTTTGTTTTGTACCGGGGATTGAACTCACGACCTTGCGCTTGCCAGGCAGGCACTTAAGCCACTAAGCTAAATCCCTGGCCCCTTCATGGTATTTTTTAATCACTTCTAGTAAAAACTCCAATATACAGAAAATAATCTTTACATACAAATTCTTTATTTCATTCTGAATTGTTTGATTTTTATAATTAAGAGCCTCTGCTATTTAAGTATAACCTTTAAAAACTTTTAAAATAATTTTAAAACTAAAAATCATTTCAAGAAGAACATTGCCAATGGTTTAATTGCAGTACCTGCTTTCCCTTAAAAAACTATTATAAAAATCGTGTGCAATGAAACTTTTTAGTAAGATATTAATAGCTTTTATCATTCAGGCAGTATTTAAAGACACATTTATTGCTACAACATGATTTTTGACTTTGCTGAAAGGGATATTGCCACCAAAGCATTCTGTTTATCACAATTGCAATTCTCTGTATACATTTTGAGTATGTGCTGAAATTACCTGTCACTAGCATTTTTTATTATTTAATAGTAAAATTCTCTTTCCCCTCAGACACTCTTAGAAGACATTTTATGAAAATAAAATGGAAAATTTAGGTCAGTTTCTTCAATTGGAAATTTGTTCTTAACATTTACTATGAGTTTTAAATGAAAAAAATAGATGATATATGCAGGTGTTTGTGTCAAAATATAGGAATCTAAGTCCAAAGTTCAAATTAAAAATAAGTCACACCTTAAACTTGAAATTCCAGATGTTTAAAAATTGTTAAAGTTTGAAAATATTTTGTTTATTTTTGAAGGGTTTATTTTTAAACCTATTTTTCAGCTTCACTGAGTTTGGTTTCAGGCCAATTTGGACTGAAGTCTGAAACAAAGTGGGGGAGAAATCAGTAATTCAAAGTCGTTTCAGACTTGGATGTGTGACCTCGCATGATTCAGATGAGAAAAAAATGTCCAAATGTCCAGGGTCCTCTAAGACTATAAATTTTTAATCTTTTCAAACCTTAATGGTTTACCCTTGACTTAAAAATGTAAGTATGGAGATTTCTAAACTCCTACTTAATATAAAATTATATTTTTCACCTACTAAATTGGTTCACATACAAATTATATTTTCATTATTGTAAACTAAAATACATTTATATATTTAACCAAATCACTTAAGAGTTCACCTTCAACTAACATCAAGTGGAGTGCAGCCAAATAAAAAATATTATTCAAGTGCTTGAAAGTATATATATATATATATATGAACTGACTTGTGTTTGCAGTAATGTCAAAGACATATTTGTACAGTAAAGTGTTTTAACAATCCCACTGAAACTAAGTAATAAAAAACATTGTTTGGATTTTTGGTTTTGCTTGTTTAGTTCCGATAAATGCAGGACTGGAGTGTAACATAAGCACTACATTGAATTTTATTGTAGTTTTTTTTTCACCTGCAGTAGTGTGTATTAAAACTTGTTTCCAGAACAATGACATCATTATAGATAAAAATACAAGTTTAAACCCAAGAGAAAAAATCCCAACATATCTGGTGTGAAGTTTTACAAAACATATTATTTCATCAGGCAAATAACACAAATGCATAATAGATTGGAGACCACAATGTTTTATTACTAAAGCAATTAAACTGAATTTGTTTGTGGTTACTGAATGCCAGAATTTTCAGTGTACCAAACCATTACTGTGAGCACTACGGGAAATGATAGGATATGAAAAATATGATTATTCACTTCAAAAAACTACATTTAGTTGGCAAAGGAACATATTTTGTGACAAATCAAGTTATTTGGTTTAATTTATTCATATTCAATCTTGTTCTCCAGGGATCTAAAGCAGAAAATTTTGTCTATTAATAAACATAAAGGGTTGTTTATGCCACGTATACTTCAAAGGATTTGCAGAAGGGAAAGTTAATAATAGACCTGTGTTTATAATATAGGTAAGAAATCATTTAAGGGGAAACATTATAAGTTGGAAATGAATGCAACAGGTAACACAAGAGGAAAAAAGTGTTTAGTAAAATATTGGAAAATATATTTATTTATCCAAGTAACACCTGAAATAACAATTAGCACTTCACAGTCATTATTTTGTTAATTGTCTTATCAACCACAGCCCTAAAAGGTTATAATTACTTATGTGCCAAAAATGAGAGCAAGAGACTCACAGAAAATTCAGTGGCACAGCTACAAACTCAGTGCAGATCATTTTTCTAGATTCCAAATCTGTAACACACCCATTCATTAAAGCCTTGTGCAACTTAGGTCTATGCTATTTACACCCATTTTTGCCTTGATGACATCAACACACTGCGAATCATAGTACTTTGCATCTTGTGCAAAAGGACCATGACAAAGCAATTATCCTAGTGAAATCAGTTTTCCTCCAGTCATCACAAAAATGAAGAGTGCCAAACCATTTGGAAAGCAGAATCAATGGCATTTTGTGTTTCCTAACAAAATTCAACCCAATTTTAATGTTGGGCACTTGTCAAGTAGCATCACCTCATGAATATCCTTGTCAGAAATAGGCCGTTCTGTACCTGAACACCGCTGCCTGTCTTCAATAGACAAGGATGTTGTCACTGTCATCTCAAGACATTATCCTGTGGCACTGTTTTCCATTCTGATACAGGTCACGAGGAAAACTTGCGGCGTTGAACACAGCCAAGGTTTTCTATGACTACAGGAACAGTTGCCAGTCTGAGGAAATTAATTTAGCAGAGAACTGCCACATGCACATTTATTTCAAGGATTCTAAATTCCTTCCTTTTATCCCTAAGATTATGAATTCATTTCTGGTATTCAGAAGCAATAAAACTTTTTGCATGAAACTACATATTTTCTTTTCTGGATTGTTCTTTTTAAAAATAATAACTGAACAACAGGCTACATAACTCTTATGATACTATTAAAAATTATAGATAACCACAGTAAAACAGTCTCCTAATAAGCAGTGATGCCTAAATTTAGACCAGTTCTAGAAATCAAAGTAGCTCCACAAGAATGTCTGCTAATAGCAAAATCTAGGCTTCATTTAATTTTGAAAAATAAGTTTAAAAGATAGGAAAGTACAAGAAAGAAACCATGATAAACACTCATACTCTTGGTCCCTCAAAAGTAAAAACTGTAAATATTTGACTACATTCACTGTGAGAATTTGTTCAGCATATATATTTAAAAGTATTGCCTGAGTAACATAAGGTTGTATCAGAAGAAAGAAAGGAAAGGAAAGAGAGAAGAGAAGAGAGGAGAGGATGAAGGAATAAAGGAAGAAAAAAAAAGAGAATCAGAGGGGAAGGAAGTGGGAAGCAAAAGAAATAAGGTAACTTTGAGGACATAGATAGAATTAAAGTACTCTGTGGTCCTACAGTCACCGTCCAGCTTCCTGTCTCCCCGGACACATCCGGTCTCTAGAGCGTGATGTGTATCTTTACGTCTGTGATTTAGCCAACATATTAGTGCTATATATAGCATTATCTGACTAGTCATTTTGTTGTTCTACTTTATAAGTTGAGTTCTAATCTTGATAGGATGTTCACTGTCTAGATATTTATCTATGTTTTCTAGGTTACCTAATTTGCAGGCATATAACCGTTCATAGTATTCTCTTGGTCTCTTTTTTTATAGCTGTGGTCTTGGTTGTAATTTTTTCACTTTCATTTTTGATCTTGGGTCTCTTTTTTTCTTAGTCTGACTACAGATTTATTCATCTTATCTTTTCAAACATTAAACTCCTAGTTTCACTGCTCCTTTCTACTGTCTTTCTACTCTCGGGTTTTTTTTTTTTTATGTAGCTCTGATCTTTATTACTTTCTTATTTCTACTGCCACTAGGGTTAGTTTGTTCTTCCCTTTCTAGTTCCTTAAGTTGTAAATCTAGGTGTTTACTTAAAGTCTTTCTTCATTTTTGATGTAGGCATTTATTGCCATAAGCTTCCATCTTAAAACCGCTTTTGCTGCAACCTGTAAGATTTGGTACATTATTTGCTTCCATTTTTTCCACCATATTTTTAAAAGTTTATTGGATTTTTCTTGCCCATTGACTTTTCAGGAGCATGATGTTTAATTTTCATATATTTGTGAATTTTCCAAAATGTTCCCCATTACTGATTCTAGTTCTGTTTTGATCAGCCATCTTTTGGTTATATAACCTTACCTTTTTGTTTATACTGATAGCTCTGTTCACTATATCTCTGATATTCCATGTGCTTTGGTATATTTTTCTATCTTCTTTTTAAAGGCATTGTTTAGGAAAACATAAACAATAATTACATTAATATGTTTATGTTATTTCCCAGTTAAACAAAACAAATTTCACTAATAGAATGCAGACCTCTATTTGCTCTTCAAAGAAATCTGTACACTAACAGCAGAGGTAAATACTACTGCAAATTTTATGTGTGTGATTCCCTTGCATTGCTTAAGCTGTCACTACAGATAGGTACCCCTAAGTAATATATATAGTACTATTTTGCCTGTTTGTAAAGTTCTTTAAACAGTACTATATCTACTTACACTTGTTTTGCTCAACCTTGTGTCTGTCGGATTCAGTTGTATTTCCTGAAATCACCTTCCAAATCCTAGAGGCAGTAGACTTTTTGCCTCAGTGTCTGCTATTGGTGAAACCCAAAAGAGGACACTTTGTATATGCCCAAATACTGAGATAAAACTGAAGCATATTGCACAGCGACTTTATACCCCTAAATGCTTATACTAGAAATGAAGAAGGCTGAAAATAAATGAGTTAATCAACTTAAGCTAGAAGAGCAACAAAATAAACAGAAAGAGAGCAGAAGGAAGGAAACTATAAAGATAAGAGTAGAAATTAATCAAATGAAAAACAAATATACAGTAGAGAGAATCAACTAAGGCAAAAGTTCATTTTTTGAAAAAAAAACTAATAAAGCAGACATTTTGGGGCTCTTTGAAAATATGAAACAGTACAAATAAACAACACTAAAAATGAAAAAGAGACACAGATAATAGACTTTTTAAAAAGGCAAATCTCTGAAGTAAGTTTTCTCAAAAAAAAATATAAAAGTTGGTGAAAAATGAAAATTTCTTAGAGAAACTACAAGTTACCAACTGAGTCAAAATAAATTAAAATGCTTGAATTTTCTTCTATTTATTAAATATATTTAATTAAAATTTGAAGGTTCTTCTTGAAAAAACCAGTTCCAAAAAGTAAGCTGCTTCTTAAATCAAAGAAGCAACAAACATACGTATTTGTCACTTTTAAAGTTGAGTTACTTAGAAAGACCTTTAAAAGTTAATTAGGGGGCCAGGAATATAGCTCAGTGGAACAGGTCCTGCCTGGCCACTGCAGGGTTGTGAGTTTGATAGCTGGTACCATAAAAAGAAAATTAAAAGTTAATTTTCGAAAATATTAACTTTCTGACATATGTAGTTATTATTTACTTCTAACTTATTTCAAAATAGCCTGGAGGATAAAAACTCTAGGCAATTATGTCTGAGGATGGAGTCAGTTTTGACAACTGTACCTTGTGAGACAAAGTTGATTATTTCCTTCAGATTTGCGTATCTTTTATACTCATCTTTCATTTCAGACTTGTTTATGGTATTGAAAGTTTTCATATATTAAAACCTTCTTGTTTGCTTGATTCATCAGTTGTTCTGTGAAGTTTAACTCTTTGTACTCTCACTGTAGATTTATCTATTTTGAACCTAATCATTTGCCACTACACTACAAAGTTTATGTGGGATATAATCTAAAAAATTAAATTTTTATCATTCCTCAGCAATCTTCCTAAACTGTAATCATTTTTTTGTGTCAAAGGTTATTCTGACTGCATATGTATCCATCTTTTTTTTTTTTTGGTGAAGCTTAGCTCAATATTCCTTCCACTTTTGTAAAAAATGGTATTGGCACATTTTAGATATACACACTGATCACATGCATTGTAGGGAATCTGCACCTGTGTGTGTTGTATGTGGATTCTTCTTTTCCATTCCCCTCCCTTCCCTTCTATTCCTGTTCCCTTCCTTATTTACAAAAGTTTGTACATGCTGGGGATATAGCTCAGTGCCTTCCCAGCAAGCATGAAGTTAAAAGTTTAATTCCCAGTATAAAAAAAAGCTATATTTTTCTTTCCTTTCCCCTCCTCCCTCTCCTATTCCCTTCCCATTTGAATACCTTCTTCTCATTTCCCAATATATGTTATATATTTAGTTTACACTTTCAGGTTCTTATACCAGAGAAACAATGTAATATTTAAACATGTGTGTCCAATTAATTTCACTTAAGCGTATGGTCTCATAGTGCATTTATTTAGCTAGAAATATCTTGAGTTCATCCTTCTTTATGGCAGTTTTGTGTTAAAAACTGCATCTTCTTTATCCATTCATCGTTTGATAGGCATATGGGCTGTTTGCAAGGTTTAGCTATTACAAACTGTACCATTATAAATGTGAGTGTGCATATATCACTTATGAGATTTTTAATTCTTTCAGGAAAATACCAATATGGGCAATAGCTGAGTCAAAGAATTTCTAATGTTTTGAGGAATCTCCACACTCATTTCCACAGTGGATGCATCAGTCTACATCCCCACTGACAGTGGAGAAGTGTTCCTTTTTCCCCCGCAAACCCTCCAGCATGTTATTGATTGATTCTTGATAGTAACCATTCTCTCTGGAAGGAGATAGAATCTCATCATGTTTTAATTTGCATCTTTTGAATGACAAATGATGTTGAACATTTTTTCATCTATTTATTTACCATTCATAATTTTTCACCTAAGAAGTATGTATTCATCTCAAATGCCCATTTTTGGAGTATATCTTTATATTTGGGGATCTGAATTTTTTGAGTTCTTGGTATATTCTAGATATTGGTCCTTTATGTGAGGAACAGATGGCAAAAATTTTTTCCACACTGTAGGTTGTCTTTTCACTCTATTGGTGGTTTCTTTTGCTGTGCAAAAGCTTTTTAATATCATGAGATACCAGTTGTTTATTCTTGTAGCATTTTCTGTGCATTTGGGGTTTTATGCATTGTTATAGAGATTTAATGCAATCCTAATCAAAATACCAATACCATATCTCACAGAATCAGAGAAAAAAATCCTAAAATTCATTTGGAGCCAGAAGAGATCTAGAATATCAAAAGCAATTCTGAGCAATAAAGGCAAAAGAGGGGGCATCACAATCCCTGACTTGAAACTGTACTACAAAGCTACTGTGATAAAAGCCACATGATACTAGCAAAAAAACAAAACAAAACAAAAAAAACTTGAGAATCAATAGAACAGATTAGAAAATGCAGGAACAATTCCAAACACAGCCACATTATCTTTGATAAAGGAGCCAAACACTTTCACTGGAAGAAAGGTAACATCTTTAATAAATTGTGCTGGAAAAATTGGTTTCCCATATTCCAAAGGTTAAAAATGGATCCATATCTTTCACCATGCACTAAATCAAAATCCCTTTTTACTTCCTACTTGTTTGCAGGTTCATCATTCAGACATTTTTTTATCCCACTTGACAATCTATGATGTTTAGCCATCAAATCTCTTGAAATTACAGTAATCATTATTAGTAACAATTCTAGACTTCTTTCTGAAACTTTCTTTTGTGGGAACTCTCCTGATCTTGAAAGTCTTTTGCTATTGTTTTTTTTTTTTCATCTTGCTGTCCTTTAGTCTGTGATTTGTCTTTTTATTCCACTGTTCCAAAACAATGTATCAAGGTATTGACTTTTGTATACTATATGCTATTGAGGTCATCTTTGAGATCCACACATCTTTCACTGCTAAAGTTCTGTTCACACATGGTCTCTCTGTTTCTGGACCTCTAATGAGACATCTGTAGGAATTTCTCCTTCTGTGATTCAAAAATGTTAATCAATGTTTACATTTTCCATCAGTGTGTCACTCTCAATTGTACTCTAGGTAATTTCTTTAGAGTTTGATTTTCATTTTTCTGGTCCTTTAACCAGTGTCTTAAAGAAAAAAAGCCCAAAGAATCAAGCCCAGCATTTAAATCAGTGTTACCCAGGATTGTCAAGAAGCTCTAAAGTGAGACCACCCAAGGTCTGAGAAGGAGCGAGAGTATCTCAGCAAGGTCACAAGAGGGAAAAAGATTGGAACTCGGGGATTTCAGGGAGAGATTGATGCACTCTTGAGGTCTGACATTGAAATCTTAACACTATTATATATAGCTTCAAATGAAATTGAAGCCCTACGCGTACCTAGAATAAGAAGATTTAGATTCCAAATGCCTGCCCTAACCAACCTGTGAAACAACTATCTGGAGGATAGAAACAGTGTCGTAGCCTTGAAATTTTCTAGTTTCTATGTGGAAGGATCAGTTCTCACTTTCATGACTGTGGAGTTACAGGTCCAATTATGCATGTTCCAATGCAGTTCTGGCACTATTAGAAACGTCATAATGCAGAATGAGAGATCAGCTGAGATACGCACTTAAGGTTTGTTGGGCATTTCGAGGAACTACACTATCTCCTACAGTTTTTTCTGTGGTTAAAAAAAAAAATCGCTGTTCTCAAACTGACTCATTTGCCACAGAACCCATTAATTATACTATGACAGATTTAAGTGATTCTACGAAAGAAAGAAGGGTGCTTCATGTTAGATATTAAGTGTTAGATACATGTGCTGACATCTGTGATCTGTCACAGACTGAGAATTAAGAGATGTGGTTTTGTAGTTCATGTTTCTGTCATACTACAACCTTGCTTAGGCACATAATGAGCCTTTTTAGTGACTGTGAAACATTCAGTCATATTTGGAAGATTAATGAAGTTGCAGATTCACAAGCAAGAGCTAGGATAGAAAAATCTCTAAGGGGAGATTCTAAAGTAAAAAGTAGGTGAATAGTCATTATTATATCATATTCATTATTGCATTTCTATTTTTCCTATTACTTTTATAATACAAAATAGAGAAGGTGAAATTACCTCTGACATGTGAAGATAGAAAAAGTCAAACCCTAGGTTAGCTCAAACCTAGTTAATTGCTGAAACTATTTGCAATGATCCTCATGAACAATCAGGAATGAGTCTCACTCACTACTGGCTCTAAATAACATCCATCCTTTACTACAGATCGACTCTCCCACCTTTTCCATCGTCTGCATGTAGAATTGTGCTTGTTATTTCTTTTGGGTCAGCCTTCTCCCCTGGACTTTAAGACGAAAAATGGTGAATATTGTCCTCCCCACTATAACACTGTATAATAAGCACACAGCGACACAACTGTGACAATGTCAGGCAGACAGATGAACTACTTCTGCAATTTGTCAGCATCTATAAGTATTTGTAACCTGAGGTCCACTTGTATTTGTAACAGTTCACAACTTGAATGTTTATCAGATGGGGAATTTCTGTGCCTAAATTCATCAGAGTTGTATTATGAAGTACTGTTGGATTCTGTCAAAGGCTTTTCCTGCATCTAATAAGATGATTTTGAGAGTCTGATCAATGATCCTTAATTAACCCCCCTACTCTGCAAACTTCAGGAAAATCTATTTTGCTCACCATTGTATCATGAGATTCTTGCATAAAAATTGCATCCTATATATTCTACCCCTTGACGAGTTGCTACTAGCAACTTATAAAAATTAAATAGCCAGGTATGGTGGCTTATGCCTGGAATTTCACTACTTAGAAGACTGAGGTAGCAGAAGCATGAGCTTGTGGTCAGCCTGGTCTGTATAGAAAGTTCAAGTCCAGCTTGGACTACACAACAAGACCATGTCTCAATGCTGCCCCAATTAACATTACGGAGTACAAGCCAGACCACGGAAGGCACAGGGTAACAAATAAGGCGGGGAAATAATAGGCTCATCTGAGAACTCTATCTACCCCTAGAACATATTGCCTTCAAAATCAGCATTGTTCCAGAGTGTGGGTGAGAAAGCCTAATCTGCTCAGTTTTAAAATCACCACTCTGCCAGGTATGTTGGTACAAGCCTGCATCCCAGGACTCTGGAAGGCTGAGATGGGAGGGTCACAAATTCAAGTTCAACCAGAGCAATTTAGGGACTTAGGAAGACCCTATGTCAATTAATTAATTAATTATTAACTAAAACAAAAAAAAAAGGACTGGGAATATAGCTTATTACACAGGCACTGATTTCAATCCCTACTGGGAAAAAAGCGCTGAAGTCCATTTTTGTTTCTCTGGGAAAACAACCAATGGCAACTCTAAGTTAGGTGGTCTGCAGACTAGCTGTCCAGAACTTGCATTTCCCTGGCAGCCCCCTTGAATTTCCCTAAGCAACCTAAATATTTCCTAATCCCTGTGCTTCAACATCTCCCTATTCCTGGCCCGTCTCTATTTTGTTGGAATTATGCAATTGGAGGCCTGTGGTCAAGTCAAAGAGAGGTAAGCGCATCAAGAGAGTGGTATCTAGATGCCAGAGAGGACAATTCAGGACAGAGAGCCCTGCAGATAAAAAAACGCACAGTCATATTGTTGAAAAAGATAAAACAATTCACAAAATTAAATAAATAAGGTCAAATGGTGAGATAAGGACTATGAAAAATTAAAGAGCTATGAGGATGATAGTGAGAGAGAAGGGAGATATTTTTAACCACGCAGTTAGGGAAGCCCTCTTTGAAGAAGTGACATCTACACAGAGACTCGAATTAGATGAAGGTGTGGGAGAAGAGTGAGTTATCCCAAGGCCATAGCTGAGGGAGGGCTCCAAGACAGGAAGGGGAACAGATGGTTTGAAGAACATCAACAAGGCAAGTGTGGCTTGGGTGGAGGGAGTCGAAGAGAAAGTATCATGTCAAATCATGGACTTTTATTCCAGATGCAATAAGAACCGGTGGGAAAGCGACTATGAGGTGGTACAGAACAAGCAAGAAGCCAAGTCATGAGACTTTCAGGGAGGCCAGATGTGGCCTGGGCCCCCATTGCTCCAGAAATGATGGGAGCAGGGATCCTGGAGAGAAGTGGCCAGACTCAGGCTATGTCATGAAGGCAGACCCGGTAGCACTTTCTATAGGCTGGGCATGAAAGGTACAGAGAGAGAAAAAATCAGTTGCATTTCCTGCAGTTTGAAGACCTGAACAAAATATCATGTCATTTACTCAGTTGGGGAAGCTTAGAGAAGTGTATGTTTTGGGTGGGGACACCAACAGTTACATCTGGGACATGTTAACATTTGAAATACCCATGAGGCCTCTAATGGGACACTTAAAATAATCAGTAGCCAAGTCTGATCTCAAGAAGGAAGTCGTGGCTGAAGACTGGAATAGTGTTTAAAAGTATTACACTGAATAAGGTCAGCTTGAAAGAGTGTGTGAACTGGATAAAAAGGAAGCCAAGGCCTGTAAAGTGAGGCATGCTGCCCTGGAGAGGCCAAGTCTGCAGAAGAGGAACTAGTAGAGAGCAGAGAGCACTAAGTAAAGTGACAAATGCCAAAAGAGCGGTGTCTCACATGCTGAAGAAGAGTGGTCCCCACTGCCAAGTGTTTCCAAGAGCACAACTGATCTTTGGAGTGAGTAGTGGAGGTGAGAATCTCACTGGAGTGGGTACAAAACAGTAAGAATGTATTGAGTGTACGCAAATCACGACAGGAATTTTACTAAAGACGAGTGAAGAGATTGACTAGATGTGAATGTAGGGTCAAGGGAGGTTTGGGGGTTTTTTAGTTTTTTTAAAATTAAGACAGGGGCTATCAGAATTGAAGCCTGGTGAGAATAATCTAGTTGAGAGAGGTAAAATAATGATGTGGGAGAAAGAAGCTGATATTGTGGGAGAAGGGATGAGACCGCTGTCTTTTAAAGAGCACAAAGCATCCTGGTAAGAAGAGGAAATGCACATACAACCATGTAAAGTCAAGCAGTCTGGTCTTGCCAAGATGAGGTCATTCTCTTCCGAATGGTCCTGTTTTCCCAGTGGAATAGCCAGTGAGGTCACCAACTGATAGTGCCCAGTGGGAAGGTGAAGTTGAAAGTCTGATGACAGAAGAGATGATAAAAATGGACCTTCTTGGGAATGAGAGGAGAAAACTCAGCAGGAAAACATGGTGGGCGTCATTAAAATCATTTTCCCTACTTCCTTCCACTGTTCAAGGCCATTCCTGGACGCAGACTGCTCATTCCTTAGCCACATGATTTTCTTAGAACAACTCTGGAACCATTGCTCAAAACTGAGCTGTGCTTCGTGTAACCCTAGGCTCTTGTTTACTGATTTGTACCACATACATAGAAAATGCCTTTTCCTAGATTACATGAAAGTATACTGATATTATGTGCAATGAATGCAAAATCCTTGAGAAAGAGAGTCTCCGAGACATGGGTTTAGCCCATATTCTTTCTTCAAGAGAAGGAGACTTCTCTTTCTGAGTAGGATGAATAAACATGTGAAGTACCTAAACCATCCCTTTCACATGAACACTAAAGATTTGAATCTTTATTTTTAATAATTTTCATTTTATGTTTATCAGAGAAGTTTCACCAATGAGTCATGCCATAACTCATTCTCCAACTGTTGACATTAGTGTCATAAAGAAAGAATATGAATTTGAAACAATTTAAAGAACACCATAAAGAGAAGACTAAGTCCTAGTACCATAGTTTAGCATCCTTTTGGGATCCCCAAAGAGTAGCAATGCCACAGTTACTATATGAAGTTTCATTAGATTTAAAATGTTTTTCATATAGAGACATTCACTCAAGTAAATCTAAAACATTGAGGATAGCATAATTAATATCTCTCATGTTATTTTACTTGTGCTTAGTTTGGGCAGATTTGGAATAAACTGGTGCCTGCCTTTTCCTTGAAGCTATATAAGAATGCAGCTGTGTGAGGAAATCTATCTGATTTAAATACTTGGTCTCGATATTCTTCTTTTAAGAAATAAAGAATAAAATGAGGCAAGGACCACCCATGAAGATGATGTGTAATACCGAAGGCCCATAAATGCCTTCTGAGTTGTTTGTAAATATTTTGTGTATTTTTCTGACTCCCTGTAATTAACAGTGTTGTGTGAGAAAATGGCTGAAAGTCCTAGAAGCTATTTTACACTTTCACATAGTCTGAAGTCAACAAATTCTACAGTCTGCTTGGCAAAACCCTTCTGTCCTCCCCTTTGGAAATAGAAACTTGTTTACTCTGTTTCTGAGTTTCTTCACTTTATTTGTTATCTTTCTTATGTAGCCAGACTGTCCAGAGCATTGTATGGCCACAACTATAAAAAGAAATTAAGGACCTGAGTAATTATGGTTCCATAACACGAAGTTTTGGTGATTGTAAACAAGATGAAATAGTTATTTTAGATTTAAAGAACAGTACAATTTGTTAAAAATATGTCTTCTGAATTACCTTAAAGATGGAAGTTTCCCTCTGCATTCTGGTGCTGAGATGTGGTTTGGAAGAGAGATGGCACAGCAGATCACTGAGGCTGGAAACCCTTTCACACTTAGCTCTCTTGACCTTCTAGATCTGCCCAAGAGAAACTGACCATGCCAACTTGAAGCTAGGATAGGGAGAGTGGCACAGAGAGCAAGACTTCCTTCTTCATAGTTACCCCTGGCGAAACCTGGAATGCTAACAATACTAGTGATGACACAGTGACTGAAGAATTTTTCTCCAGTGCAGATACTACTAGAATGATCAAAACACCAGCAGCCATAGGAATGAGAGTCTCAAACTCTCCTGCTGTATGACAGGACTGCTGAACTCTACAGAAATTCTAGGTTGGATCTTTACAGAAATTCTAGGTTGGATCTTGGAGTTATCCTGGGAGGAGAAATCTGAGAAAGAGGTAGAACTTTCTCTCAAGGTAGATCCAGTGCTCATAGTTATTTAAGTTAAATATAATATACCTCGAGGTGAAATAAAAGATGTCATGTTTGTGACCTCAGAAACAGAGAAAATTAGTTGCTTCACTATAAGAATTTAATACGTGTTTGGAAAAAAAATTCTACCTAAATTCTGTAATATATAAAAAAACTATTAAAGGAGTAGTCCAACCTGCTGAATCATAGTATTAAATAGATTTGCCCCTTTCTGTTGTAAATAAAAGCACAATTCTTTGCGTGTCATGAGCACTCAATCTTTTAAACAACTTAAAAAATACTGAGGCTTTAAAATATTTTCAAAATAGGTTGCATTATACTTAACCATCTCTCTTTCATATTGAAACAATTAGTCATCAGATGTCTTTGAATAAGCATTGTGGTTCCCTGAGAAACTTTTTTTAAAAATGAATTTATACACATTGGTCTGTAGGTTTTCCAGAGTTTAAAGCTGAGCATGTTGTCTCATCCCTGTAATCCCAGACAGAATGAGACAGGAGGGCTGCAAAGTTCAAGGCAAGCCTGGGTAACTTAGGGAGACCATGTCTGAAAATCAAATGCAATGAGCTGGGAATGCATCTCACTATTACAGCTTGCACGGAGAGCTAGGTTCAATCCCCAGTAACACACATGCATCACACACAACCATCTGGGTTCAAAATGTGCAGACCCAATAAATACATTTTTTCTTAATGATATAAATCATAAAATCTTTGGATTAAGCAAAAAAGTATTTCCAGAAGACAATCATTGGTGTGTGCTCAGCTTTTTAGGAAGTATTTTCAAACAGATGAGCTCATTTGTTAGTCACTGCAACCTCATGAGTTGGGAATTTCCCTATTTGATAAATAAGTTAACAAAGCCTGAAAGAAGAGAATTAACTCAGGCATTATTCAGAGGTCAACATGTGGTTCCTCTGAATCCAAATGTCATGTCTTTCTCATTCCAGTGCATAGTCTGACATAACTTAATATCATATGTGGCCAAAAAAAGACTAAAAGATAAGTAGCCTCTTCAAATCCAGTTTTACCCATTAGTGTAGTTTATCTCCAATTTAAAGTAGACATGAGCCCTTTTTGTACATGACACTTCATGAATGTCCTACTCATAAGGTGCCTATGGCTACCTGTAGTCAGTATCTAGTAGGACCTCTTCTTGCCAGTTTGCATCCTGTGGTCCTACTCCACCCGTCATAGAGCTAAATAGTTCCTCCAACTTGAGACCATCAAATTCGTTGTGACAGAAATTTGGAAGCAGAACCATAAAAGAAATAGTATTTCCTTTGTTCAAGCTAAATCATAGTTATTCTGAACTTTGGAGTGACCAAGTTCCTCCTTCTGGACTAGAGGAAGAAATAAGGAAGAGGAAGAGAAACAAAGAATTCTTGACCTTGAATTTCATGAACCATTCCTTATCCTTGTAATAAATTCTCCTTTTTTTAAAAAAACAAAGCCAAAGATTTTTATTATTTGTAACTAAAATCTTAAATAATACATCTGATAATCCTTTATATTCTTCTTAACCACTTCAGCCTCAAAATTCATTTAGATGGTAATTAGCTGGGTAGACAGTAAATGTTAAACGTTACTTTAATTGTGACAGTATTTAAATAGGGCAATTTTATAGATGGATTTTCAGTAACCTTGGCAAAAACAAGGTCTGGCCTTTGCACTTGACTGCTTGGAAATAATCTCTAGGTGCTTAGAGTCTCATGCCCAACTGACGTGTTTTTGTTTATCCCAGAGTCTTCAGTCTCACTGAGCAGTCTGGCAATTTGATTTGAAAGGAGTACTGGCCACACCAGGGTCTTAGGCTGCAGCTGAGTTGATAGTAACGATGCAATCTAGAGGAAGAATGGTGGGTTGTGTGGTATCAGTGAAGCCCTGAGGATGAGCTCTACTATAAGAACAATGAGTTATGCCTATGTCATGAAGCCCCAGTAAAAACTCTCGACATTAGATGAGTTTCCTTGGAAAGCAATAGTCTATGCACAGTCACACACTGATATTGGGAGAATAGCACTGGCCTGACTCCATGGTGACAGGACAATAAGCTCTATTTGGCAAACCCCTGGAATCTTCCTTAGATGTTTCTTCCTTGGTCAATTTTAATTTCACATTTGTTCTACAATAAATGTTGATGGTAAGCTCTACACTTCAACAATCTTAAGGAAAGTTACAAAGGAAGCATGTCTTTTGGCGTCCTTATGCAAATTATCAAAAATTTACACTCTTCCAGATGAACATAGCACCATGCCAAGGTTTATGACTTGAATTTTTTCACCTTTGCTCCCTCAAAGAAACAACACTTTTCAGTGCCATTAATGGTTAAAAAAAAGAGGGAAAGAAGAGTCAAATTCCAGAAAGACAGCAAAGAAATAGGTGCAGAAATGGACAATCCATGCATTTGACCAAAAGAAAGAGTTGAGCTGATTGCTCTGGATGAAGTTGGGGTATTTTCTGCCATGAAAATGCCATTATTAGGTCAAAATGTTTTGGAGGTGAGACTGTATGCACCACATGACCAATTGTGATATTGTGAGTTGACCAGTGTCTTAAAGACTGTTGACTATAGCAGAGCAGGAAGACTGGAACTGAAGAGGTATGTGACAGAGCAGCTAGCTATGCCATAAATAAACACAAAACTTTCTAGTAACTCAAGCCTAGTAGAAGTTATTTTTGAGATCATCATTCATGGAATAGTTCAAGGCAAATCTTCCTAGACATGAAAATAGTCTCTTCACATGGTTAATTGGAATCTAGGTACTTTTCCTCTTTTGAATTTGCCTTTATCCTAGGATATTATATTTCACCTTCAACCACCAGCAAAGAGAAAGTAAATGACATACATCCATGTCTTGAAAATCTTGGCCCAGAAATGACAAACATCATCTCCACTCACATTCTATTAATGAGTCAGATGGTGGCACCTAACTGCAAAGACCTCTGTGAAATGTAATCTACCACTTATTAAGGGAAAAAAGGGACACAGATTTCTGGCCCATGGTGAACAGCAGTTTCTTCCTCAGAATAGCCTCAGTCATCTCTGTTTCAATTAAAAATTCTTTGAGGTTAGAGACAACATAGGTCTTCACTCTTATCATCTTCACCTTCTATGTGTCTTGCACCTGGAAAATACATGAAATGATTAAATAAAAGTGTAGCTAAAGCTGAAAAAAAAGTAATCTCAAAAACAGGAGCTATATAAAAGAAAAAGGTGAAACAAAAGTATATCTCAGCCATAACAGTTATGGCTTATTATTGTTATTAGTGTTGGTACCATTTACAGAATACTGTTACCTTATCTTCACAGTGCACAAGATTATAGATTTTATTAACTATATTTTAACTGTGACAGACTCTGTGTTTCTAAAAATTATGTCACTAAAAGTGCAGGATTAGCCCTGGAATTTTTTCTGACTCCTCATTTCAAAATATTTCTCCAACACCAATTTCCATTTAGTAGGGGAAAGATGAGGAACCTAGACATTTCTGTCGAACCCTGTGAGGAGAGAGACGTTTCCAGAATACATGGAGCTGCCACAAAGGTAGGTCAGGTGACTTGGACAGTTTTGCTTTCTTGGATTACTTTGGGACATGAGCAGAGCTGCCTGGGAATCATGAGCCACCCCATATATAACCAGCATTGAATGTCAGGCTTTGTTGCTTTATTCAGCAAGCCTTCCCAGGAGAGCTCCCAGCTGTTGCTGCCGACCTTAGCTTGGCCGCTCCTTGCCATAACACTGGCTTTCCTGTTTCTGACTGAAACTTTTATCGGATCATAGCCTCTTACTTGTCTGCCTTCTTCAGCAGCCACCTCTCTGGATGTCACATAAATGCCACCTGCCTCTCCACATTAAGCAGAGGGGTGCCTTATCGACCCAGGCTTCTCTGCCCATGCTTCTAAGAGTCATTCACTGTACGAGAATTCTAGAAACTTTCTTATTGATTTTATCTCCTGGAAGTACATTGAACCCCTGTATGGGCACCTCGCCTCTCTCTCTCCACCACCACAACTATCGATTCTCCCCAGAACCATTTTAATAACCCCCTATCTCACCGTCTCTTAGTCACACTTACCTCCCTTTCTAATTTATCCTCCATGGTAGAGCAAGAGAGAATTTTTAATGCCCATATATATGGTCTAGTCACCTCTTTGTTTAAAATTCTTTAAGAATTTACTTAGCACTTTGCATAAAAAGCAAAATCACTAGCAAAACTCTTTAGATCCATTAAGATCGAGAGCCAACTGGCTACTAAGGGATATTTCCTCCCTCATCTTCTGTGCCTTGACACGCCAACCTTCTTTCAGGGCCTCAAAATGCTATGTGCCTTTTCATCTCAGGACCATCATACCATCTGTCCTAGCTCATCCCTTCATTGATGGCGGCCCCGTATTCCTCCATAGCAGCTCTGTGGCTACTTCCTCACCAAGTTCATCCCTGGTCCTCAGCCTCATTCAAGTCTTTCAAGACACCTGTGCTTCTCCCTCATAGAGATCTCAGTTTTCGGATGATACAGCTGCATGCATGATTACCGGAGTAATGTCTATTTCCTCCACCATTGTATCACCAGTACAAAGCTACAAGTGTTTGGTGAGTGAGTAAATGAAAGAGCTTACAACTTCAGAAGATAAAACATGTTTCTTTACATGTAAAATGATCAAAAAAGGAATTTCTAATAACTTCATATTTTTGTTTCCTACTCAATGAATAATTTTGTTTTAAATAAAAATAGTCTATGGTTGAAAAATCAACTAGTTACTATGAATCACAACAGGAACAACAAAAACTTTCAGCATTGTTGAGGTTCTTTTCTGAGTGCATAAATTTATACTGCTTTCAATTTATTAGCAAAAAGATGATATTTTAATGTGTTTTTCCACTCATCCAGATTTATAATATTTAAAAACTTTGCTCTTCAAGTTTTATTTTTCCTCTAAGGATTTGCAATCCAAAGTTTAGCAAATGAAGTATATATACAGTTCATGAACATATTTTAAGACTTTTGGGAAACTCTCAAAACAAAAGCTATTTTGAGGATTAGGAAAGAACTTGTCTGAATATTGCCAAGTAGATTTGGAATAACCTTTTTGTGGGATGCAATGAAAAAGAAAGACAAGAACTTCAACATTCACAGTTCAAGGTTACAAGAGAATGTGAACAAAAAGTGTTTCTCATCCTGTTAACACTTGGACATACAGAGCATAAAAAACAGTGTCTTCTTTCATTTAAAAAAATTTTTAAACACACACAAGGAAACTTTGGCCTTTTTGCCTTTTAGTTTTTCTGCAGAAGTCCTGGATAGATTTGGACCCCTTTATTCCCTCCTCAGTGTTTTATTGTGTATTTAATGGGCCTTGAATACCTGTGTGACTCCCTATCTAATACTGAATGAGTCAGCAGAGGAGAAAGGGGGCCTCCAGAGCTGTTTGTGTGATGGGTAATATCACTGCAGTGTAAGAGTTTCGTTCTCAGCTGCAAACTGAAGGACAGAAAAAAACACTTCAGTCACAGTGCAGGACACACAAATCCTCTTTTCAAAAATGAGCAAAGACGGATGAGTGCTGGCAGAGTCAGACCAAACAGTTCACCAGAGTAAGAAACAAACTCTTGGGCAAGGATGACCTCAGATCCTAAGAATTAGGAACTGTATTCTACAAAGTTTATATCGTAAATCAAAAATTTTGTTTAATACATAAAGACTCAAAGAATGGAGTACTATTTGTTTACTTGAAATCTGCTGAGCAATGTAAAGGTGCGTTATAAATACTTAAAATAGGTAGATGAAATGAAATAAGCACTCAAAATAAAATAAATATGTAATTAAGGAGTCACTTATTATATAATTTAAACAGAAGGCCCAAAGGGAATTTCAGATTAAATCAAATACGGTACAATACCCTAAGGTATGATGTGGATACCGCCCCTATTGGACCAGAATGGTACTGCACACTCAGTCATTTTTGGTCATATTGGTGCCACCTACTGATAGTGAGAAGTAAAGATTGGCCAGGACCTGGGCACAGAGTTGGAGTAGTTTCTAAAACTAGAGCACCAGTGTAGTGCAGTGGAACAGGATGGTTGATGCGAGAAATGAGAATGAAGAAGAAATCCAAAACAACTATTACCACTGTGTGGAAAGGAATTAACCTATGAAAGCAAAAACTCCTAACATGTGTCAGTCTTGGAACTGGCCAGCCTGTCCACTTCTTTTTTGTCCATTCTTTTCCTTTAATGCATTTAGGCAAACCTCTTCCTGTAAAGCTATATCTTAGTTTTTACAAGAGAACAAAGAACCCAACTCATTCCTTATGACCTAGACTCAGATATTAAGAAAACATATGTATTCAACATACTAGCAATATCAAGTTTATTCAACATACTAATGAATGGAAAAGATACATATATGTATATATATAGTTCATATGCTATTAAACACACAAATAAATACATTTATTCCATAAAGTATTAGTTTTGTAAATTAAAAATAATATACCAAAGCAAGATGCTGAAAGAAAACTAAGTAATGCTTTTAAGAAAAACTAATGAAGTTTTATATAAAATTCACAAAGCACAGCATTGTACATAGTAACAGCAGCAAGTTGTCATAGGACAAAACTAATTAAAAACCAACTACATTCTCAAATTGAACCAGAAATAGCAACTTTTACTTCAAAAATAGGATCTCACCCCTAAATTTGGCTTCTTTGGAAGTGGCAGTGCTCTAGCCTGATCTGATGATGCGAAAACCGTTGCTCAGATTCCTGGCATCATGCAGCTACATGAGGAGCAAAATAGATCTAGGAATCAGAACATTTTAAGGTATCAGAAATCTAGAACTTTCCTCCAGATACAGTCTGTTCTCTGTGTTTGACCCTCAAATTCCACTTTTTGCATTATTCCCCTTTTTAAAAAGTGTCATAACATCTTAAGCAGTACCAGATATAGATATAAATTTTTTATTTTAGCCTTGTATTAGTATTTTGATGATTAAATAACTGCCTATTTTTATCAGTAATTGAATACCTAAATTGAAAACTGTACTGGTTACAATAAGCTAAGCTGTTGTAACTGGCCTGGAAATGTTAGTGAGTTAAGGGAACAGAAATCTATTTGTCACACACACAGTGGTCTTCTTGCTGGGTAGTGAGTAGCTCCTCAATGTATTCGGTGGCTCTCTTGTCCACTAGGGATGCAGCACCATCTGTATCTGGTCAGCAGCAGAAGCAGAACATGAAGAACCCCAGGAAATGCCAGCCCAGACAGAACACCAGTCATTCCCACCCAAAGCCGAGAGAGAACGAGAAATGAAGGCTGGGCATTTGCTTGACTGTAAAGTGCAGGAAGGCCGAGACCTGGGAGATTGCTGACAACCACAGCAACTCTCTCAAACATGTTACTTAGAGCCTCATCAGTGGGATGAAAAGTCCAATCGACAGGAAAGTTCTAAATATACTGAGTGGGATAATAACAAACTCCTGACTTTAAAAAGTTTAAATATAAATTGCATAAATAAGATTTTAGAAAGGAAAAGCATAATCAAAACTAAACTGAATTTAACTTTTAATGGCACCAAAAAACAAAATTTCTACTTTTTGTTTTTAATACTAGAAGTGCAGGATGGATCAAAGCCGGAGCCTGGAATGTGGTAAGTGTGTGCTCTATCACGGAGCTATGCCCTCAACCTCCAATTATTTTTTCAAAATAATTAGCCAATAATACGCATTCCTTGGGCGCAAGCTTTGCACAGGGCACTGGGATCAGCAATGCTCTCAATGCAAGTGAGTATAAGTCTGCATTCTGGTCCCAGTGTCCACTGCAGTTTGGGAGCTAATAATAAAGCAGCGTATACTATCTTTTTATTTTTTTGAATGTGCAGTATTTCTGCTATACATCTAAGATAGACTCATTTCCTTATATGTAACTCCAATTTCTTTTGTTTGTTTGTTCATTTATTTTGCCTGCTTTATGTTTGCATGGCTTTTAATTTGTAAGAGTTTCTCTGTCCCCATCATACTATTCCTGCGTTAAAGAGATGAGGCGTCATGATTGAGTCTTTGTCTTTTCTATCACTGTGCCTGGTTGTAGACAAAGCAAGCAAATGCGAATGTCTTGGTCTAATTACAGCCTAGCCACATGAGTACAAACTGCACAGCATTGGATCCAATCAACAGGCCACCCACCAAGAGAGGGAGAAAGAAGACACTGGTTCCTCCCACAGAGCACTGGGAGAGCTTTCGATAGAGACAGGAGATAATGATGTTTTGCCATTGGCAAGTGCAAGTAGTGCCTAGCCCAGTGACACGTATGCCACGTGCTCAATAAACGTTACCAAAAGTGCATTAGTCAAAGGAAAAGCAGTGCTTTGGCAGATGTATGGCTGCTTCTGACTGTACTTTTTAGAAACCCAATATATGTTTAAATTCAAAGATGTGTGACTCTAAATGGACTTCAAAATATGAAGAACCGAATCCTTCTTTTTTTTTTAATTTCTTCTAACCCTTTAAGCAATTTTTCACTTGGCTGAATTTTTCATTAGTTTTTAACCATTGGTTTAAATTTTGCCATTTGGAAGCAAGTAAAAACTTGCGGATGTGCCGTAGATAAGTGATTCTCAAATGGGAGTTGGTAGAAGAATATCAGACTGTCTGCAGCGATAGTGGAGCTAGGAATGTGCAGTTCTGGAAAACTCCCCAGCTGACTCTGCAACTCCCCCAGCCTCTCCTGAACTGAGAGCTACTGTTGAGCTTTTTCTTCATAATGTGAGACCTAACTGCTGTCACAGATGTGCAAGACCAAAACATGGCTAGAAACATTGTGAATGAAAACAAAAATGTTTTCCTTTTCCTAAGAACTTATTTAAAAACAAGGAAGGATCAAAAGAGCAATCCATAAAAGGAAAATTGCTTAAAAAGACATATGGGTAGGGTGGGAGTGAGTGATTCTTACTTTATCTATTAAGAATTAAATGTTGTAATTAAGAGAGACCTGGAAATTACTGATACAAACAAGATTTTATTCTGCAGAGAATACTGAATGTTGACAGTCCCTTTGACACAGTGGCTCTAGCCACACATCTTCCAGCCCTTCCTTGTTAATGTTAGTACCACGAGCTGCCTTCATCACATCATCTAACATGGCTACAAAAGCTCCAGACATCACCTATGAGTCCCAGGAAGCTAAGAAGGAGAAAAGAAAGACATACACACTCTATAAAGAAGATTCTAGGGAATGTCACCAAAAATTCCCCAACCTACACTTCTTATCTCATTGGATCTGAAAAAATACGATCTAGACTCCAAGTTGCAAAGTACTAAGATAAAATCAGATACCTCTACTAAAGAGGGAGAGACAACCCATTCAGGCGCCCTCCTGTCTCTCAAGAGCTGTTCCTATCCCCAGTCCTATTCCCCAATAAATTTCTACTCTCAAAAAATTATATAACCACATTTACCAGTCTCTCCCTTTATCATTTCTTCCTCCTCCTCTTTCTCTTTCTCCTTCTCCTTCTCCCTTCCTCCCTCTCTTCCCCCTTTTCCTCTTATTCTGACAGGGTATCACTACAATTCAGGTCATCCTTGTACTCACTAGTAGCTCTCACACTGGCTTTGAACACATGGCAATCCTCCTGCCTCAACCTCCTTAGTGCTAAGATTACAGCGGACAACACTCAACACCCAACTCTGGAAGGAAGTTTTATAGGCTCATTCCGGATCCCAACCCTAAGCTGGTAGATGAGTACCTTTCCTTCAAAAGGCCCCATATGACTGCCGGATACCCAGGACTTCCTGGCTTCTTGTTGTCACAGGACCATGCAGCCAGCTTGGAGGATGTGTGTCCATTCAGCAGCACCTGCCCCTCAGTCTGCCTGGCCTCTCTGGCCCTGCACCTGCCCAGGGGCCCAGAACCTGCTTCAGCAGAACACCTGCTTCCAGTGCCTCCTGGGGCCTGAGCACCAACTTCCTGCCCAGGAGGCCAGAGGCTACCTTCTCCTGCCTGGTTGTCTCTGTCCGAGGCACCAAAGAAGCAAGGTCCCCATCTTGTACCACAGGGGATCCTTGACACCATTTTACCAGTTGGAAGAGGGAAAACTTTTGCCACAGGCTGTTCTAAGGGCTTATGGATGTTCTGGGCCACTGCTCAGATCTGGAGGACCAGGAGGAGAATTCAAAAATTTTTTTAAAGGAGAGAAGGGAAGTTAGGAGGTAAATCCCACAGTTTGGGTCTTGAAAGTCCCCCAAAGACTCATGTTTTTAAAGGTCTGGTCCCCAGGGTGACACTATTGGGAGGTAGTGGGATCTCTAAGAAGTAGGGTTAGTGAGAGTCCCAAGGTCCTTGGGAATATAATCCCAAAGGGAACTGTGAGACTGGGTCCTTTCCCTCCTGTCTGTCGCTTCTGGCCATGAGATGAGGTTGCACTCCACCACATGGTCCCCACCTCTGCTGTCCAGCATCCCCAGGAGAGGTCTTTCAACATTAGACTGGCACGGCCAACACTGCAAGCCAAACCAATCTTTTGTCTTTGTGAGGTGACTGCCTCAGGAATCTGCTACAGACTGCCTCTGTTATAATGACAGAAAGCTTACACAGTAAGAGTTTCTGCCACAGGGAACATTATCAACCTCAAAATCCATGCATAAAATTAAATTTATGATATATATTATAAATTATAAGTATGTATGGATTCACATTAACTGGAAATTATTTGGGAAAGCACTAGCCTAAAACTTGGCATCACATGAAATTTAAATAAAGCAAATGTAAATTTGAAAGACTAACAAAATCAATGAGGTTAAGACCAGTAACCATATCTTCTGCTTAGTAATATGGCCCATCTTGAGTAGAGTGACCTTAACCTGTGATTTTTTTCATATAAATTCAGTGATTACTGAATCACGAAGAATACAAACTACTTTTACATTCAATGTTTCTTGTATAAACTTATATTTCCATCATTTGTCAAGTATTAAACAGGACTTTCTGTTTAGAGTTTAAAATAAACAATAGATTTACCTTTTCTGTTAATTATGTGTCTGGTTTCTACAGCATAACAATTGGTGATTACACCAACATTACCCCAAATCTTCAAAATATCAATAATTCAATGGTCATGGTAAAAGGGGTGATATTCCAACATAATAGTTTACAAAGGCAATGTTGAACTAAATATTGAACAAGTAATTGATTTTTAACTGTTTAATATACTCAGGGATTTTAATAAATACTTAGATCATGATATGAATACATCTCAGTCTCTAGTGCAGCATACTCTCCTTGTCTGTCTTTCAACATAAAGTCAGAGGTGAAGTAAATTTTTAGTATTTAACAAAAACAATACAAATATTTACTGAGTGCCTCAATGGCTGCTCATTCTAGTCTTGTTTGTTAGCAGACATATTTGTCCCTGGACCCATTCTGCGTCTACTCACTCTTCTGGTGATTTTTGTTCAGTCTCAGATTAGTGACTCCCAAATATATACCCTTACCCTAGCCTGCTTGCTGGAACCCCAGCCCACTACAATCAACTAACTGTTTAGTAGCACCACTGGGATGTGTAATAGGCATCTCAACCTCACATACCACTACTATACTCCTAGTGTCTCTATACATATCCCAAACTGCTCTTCTGACAGACGTCATCATCTCAGTTCTTCCCACACACATCAGTATCAGTCAGGCTAAGCTGGATTTTGAAGCAGTAATAAGCAAGTCAAACATTGTACCAGCTTCCAGTAACAAAAGTTCATTTTTCACTGTGTATCCTCTTCGGGTCTCCTGCATTTATCATCTCCCTCAGCTTTGCTCCGGGAGCCACACCCACAGAGCAGCCTTTATCTGAAACATCCCTGGGTCTGTGGCAGAAGGAAGTGATAGAACTAATCAAATACTGCCAATTAAAGTTTCTGCCCACTTTAACTGGTGAAGAAGTTGCCTGGAATACCATTTTTTGATTGGGCATGAGTCTATTATGCTTTCATAGGAAAAGACCCTACATTAAGGGAAACTACATGGTAAAACAATCCACACAATAGTCTTCTAGCTGCTGCAGCTAAAATTCTTGGTGTCTCCCTTTTTTTAAAGCCCGGTCTATCAAAGATCTGGCCATTTCTCATGGCAGGCACGCTGGCCCAGACCCCATCTATGTGTCTAGTGGGTCTGCCTCTTTCTACCCTTGCCCTCATCTACACTTCAGGTAGTAACCAAAAGTGATCATTTTAAAACAAAAGTCAGATCCTGTCATGCTTCTGCTCCAAACTCTCAAACAGTTCCCCTAGTCACTCAGAATAAAAGCCAGTCTTTTCAACAGCCTTGTAAAACTGATGCATCTTTTCATTCATCACCTTTCTGATTCCACTGCCCTCTCTTCATTTGTAGCTCAGTCTCTCCCAGCCACATGGACTGCTCTAGATATACCAAGCATATTCCGGCCTCAGGATCTTTGCACTTGTACCTCCTCCTGGAATGTTGTCTCCATTATCTACATGGTCACTCTGCATCTTAATGTGTTTACTCAATTATCACCTTTGGGAGGAATCTTTATCTGTCAACCTATTTAAAATTTCAGACCCTCAGCTCTTACCCAAACACTCACTCCCCTTACTTGTTTCAAAACTTTCCCAACTTTGCAATTTTCTGGTGCGTTTTTGTCTAATGTCTCTCTCCCTCCACTGGAATAAACACTTCATGACTAGAGGGATCTTTGTGTATCTTACCCATTATTGTAGCACTATCAATAGAACAATGGCTGGATCAATCAACATTTATTTAATTAATAAATAAATCATGGGCCAGAGGAGAGAACCAGGCGTCACAGAAGGAGTTTCCCCACCTGGATACCAGCGCCACGAACAGCTGCTGCCGACTTGCCGGGAGCCAGACGCAAGGTTCTCTCTGTGAAATCAGCGGTATTTGTGGACAGCAAAGGGAGAGAGCCACGACCTACATGGAGGAGATCCCCTCCACCAGAAACCATATCATTTTAGTTGTTTTTTCTTTTGGGTTGGGGTTTATTCTCTTTTGTTTTATGTTAATTCCGATGGCATGAGCTATTTGAAAGATGGCAACACATGTTATGGAAGCCATTATGTATTTATTACTGGCTCACTTTGAGGTTCTTTATTGCATTCATTGGTTTTTTTTATTGTTTCTATTCTATCTTGTTCTGTTTGATTTTTAATATGTCCAAAGGTGGTATCTGCAGTTATTTTGAAGACAACGAAGGCATTGTAGTAATTATTGTTGATTTCAAAAGGTTTGGAAGTCCTGTATCACTTATTCTGGTTTATTTTGATTGATTTTATTCTGTTTTATTTTCCTTGGTTTTTTCCCACTTTAAAATAAAAATTAAATAAATAAATTATGAATGACACTAGCTATGGGAGACTTTCAAGCATTTAAACATAGAAAATTGTAACTTAAAGGTATGGAGGAAAATGTGATGAACATTAATATACATTGAGCATTCACACAAATTCAAGAAAATTGCCATTTGTTTCAAATTAGAGAAAATAAAAATAATCTGAGAAAGCAGCATTTTAAAAGCACAAGAAGTATTATTTCCAAAACTGTAAGATTAATGTTCAAGATAAAATTTCAGTCCCTTATTTTATTGATTAGAGATTCCTTAATTTAAACTCAAATTTGAAAACTGCATATATTTTAATTTTTATCTCCAATAAAGAGAAAAAAAGCAGATCATTTTATAAATATTTATATTATTCTTGTTAAAAACTAAAAATTCACTTCACCTCTGACTTCATGTTAAAAAGAAAAAGCTTTTTAACAAGATTAATTACTGGCATCCTCGATACTGCCTCCTAATAGGGTTTCTCAAATTTAGCACCATTCAAATTTAGGGCTGAGTAATCCCTGCTGTAGAGGCTCACTCTTCGTATTATAAGATGTTGAGTAGCATCCCTGGCCTGAATTCATTAGATGCCAGTAGCATCACCCCAACCAAAAGTTATCTCTGATCATGGTTAAATGTCCCTGAAGGTTTGGGCTGGTCATCTCCATATGTAGAACTGCCCTAGAGTAGAACAAAGCCTAGAAGATCTGCATTCCTAGTGGGGCTTACAGCTATGACCCATGGAAAGCACTATGGAATTATTATAGAACTATAATACCAAATAAGACAAGCAGAGTCTTAAAGGTATGATTTGGGAAAACATTGAAAAGTTTTCCCTTTAAAAAGCATCACTGATATTTTCCATAGAATTTCTTTGGCTTGGCAGTAAAGACATTACCTAGAAAGGAAAACTTATCAAGGTATATTGGCCACTAAGATTTTAGCAATAACTTAGAAACAGATTTCAAAACCAAGAGGAAAGACAACAAAAACTTGAATGGACAAAATGAAAGAAAACTCCAGGTCATAGGCAAAAGACCTTGCAGCAGAGAACATAATTTACTTCAGGAATTACATGAGGTCTTTGGCCCTGGTAAAGCAAGAAGAATGAGCTCGTAAGGGAAAATTCCAGTGTGAACTTTTGCTTAGGCCTGATTCTGTATAATTGCCTCAACTGAGGGGAAAAAAATGAAAGTAAGTAAGATAATCTGTTGAAAATAATGACAGTTTTTAATCAATATTAAATACCTAACTTTACTATTATTATGGTCTGGACTAACATTTCAAATTTAAAAGAATTAGAAATTAAATTATTCAAAACCAACAAGAATTCTGCCACAAAAGCTTTAATCACATCTCAAATAACTTTGCAATTTAATTTAAATTGACTCTCAATGCTAAAATTTTTTTTAAAAATCTTAAGTCTTTTGCAATGAAAAAATTCTATTTTTCCCCTGACAGTTTTTAAATTCTCAGATTCAACATTTTTAAAATATAAGATAACTGATAATGCTAAAGAAGAAAATTACCATGTAAGCTAGGCAACTATGCTGGCTCAATTTGGGAAGCTATAAAAGGAAAAAATTCTTACACAAATATTAATGCATTAGTGATTTTACATAAACAGACTTAAATTATTATTAAGGAGCCATATTATCAAGTTATTATATGCTATATTTCTTTCTCTCCAGTGAAGACATTCTAACATTAGAAAATACGTGATTCTGGGGCTGGGGATTTAGCTCAGCGGCATAAGCGCCTGCTTTATAAGCGTGCAGTTGTGAGTTCGATCCCCTGGTATCAAAAAAGAAAGAAAGAAAAAGAGAGAGAGAGAGAGAGAAAGAGAAAGAAGGAAGGAAAGAAAGAAAGAAGGAAAGAAAAGAAAAGAAAAGAAAAGAAAAGAAAAGAAAAGAAAAGAAAAGAAAAGAAAAGAAAAGACAAGACATGATTCCTAAAACTTAACTCTCTTCTTCGATTATAGTAAATATTTGGAGGAATTGACATCAATAAATCTTAATACACACATCATTTGAAACTTTGTTTCGGTTTGTGGAGCACGGAAATTTAAATCTTTTCAACTGCATCTTCATTTGTACAAGAGCTATACTCCAGGAACAAAGTTGAGTTTCATTTTCTTATCCTCATTCTGAAAAAAATAAACAAGTAAATTGTAAGATCAAAAGTAAGAAGTTAATGGAAATTTTGAAGAATTCTTTGAACTTTTGAATCAACAAGGTAGATAACTATTCTCTAAAATTAAATATAAATGAAAATTATTTGTAGTGTAAAACATTCTTACACTGGTACCTGAATACACATTGGCAATCCAAAAGAATACAGTATTTGCCTTCATTTGTTTCAAAAATTCTTGAAATGTGCTTTTAATGTAAATCATTTGTATAGTTTAAGTTAAAAATTATTTTTAAAGAGAAAAACATAGCTCATTCATCATAGTGTGAATTGAGTCTTTGGGTTTAAGAACAAAATTGTGAATACAGCCCAACTTCCCAAGGATTCACTGATAGAGGATCTTCATCTGTCTGCTAAAGCTGATATTTAAAGAAAGTGTATTAAGAAATTCATCAAAAAGAAACATGCTGGAGTTCTTTGCCAAATGTTTTACAACAATGCATATTCTTGAGTGATTTTTTTAAAGTCTCAGCTCTCACTTAGCTGTGTTTTCAACTGTTTAGTAAACCTTTATTGACTTACACACATGTCTCAGGAATTATCTGCGACATGAACAAAGTTTCCTGCGAGCAAAAATGAACTGTTTAGTCTCCTTGCTAATTCTTTTGCCTCGTTTGGGATCTGGAAGTTTGCAAGGCCCCAGAAAGCCACCTGGAACACTGTACCCAGAAGAATGTATTACATTATCTAGCTGTGTGTCCTAGTTGAATCACAGGAAGAGATTTTTTTTTTAGTTGGAACTAGTCAATTGTATTGCTTTTCACTAGAGGTAAAAACCAAGAAGTCTAAAGAAAGTAAGCAATGTTCTGTGAAGGAGAGAAAAATGAGCAAGAGATACCGGGAGACATATGGCATGGTTCAAATTAAATTAGAGGATGCTGCAGCTAGCTGAACACCAGAGATGATAGGGCAAAGGGAGTTTTGATTGCATTGTGACAAAATATTCAGACTCAAAATATCTCAGTCTGAATCAATGATACCTCCACCTTTGGCAAAGAAGAGCAAAGCACAAAAACTTTTTAAACCAGTGCTATGGCTCATCTCAGTTAACACTGCAAACCATGCCACATCATCTGTAATTCCTCACTCCTTAAATCTCTGCTGCCATGAGTCACTGCACCTTTGTCCAACATACGTTAAAGTATCCATGAGAGGGAACCCTCTCCTGTCCATTTCTATTGCTATTCCCTTGTTTTAGGTTTTATCCTTTTTCCAGTCTCATGTAAAGCCACTCTTCGCCATGTCACATGTGCCTTTGCTTCAGTCACCTGTATGCATGTACCTGAAACCCTGAAAACTCGGACTGCTCCTTTAGTGGTGGTTGTATTACTTCTGTTCATCCTTCAAGATTATTCATAGCCCATACTTCCGGGAGAGTTAGCCACTTTCTTTTCAGCATTCCCTAGTCATATTCTTACAGTCATATTTTAGCTTTATATAGGCATAACAGTTAGAGAAAGATTATTTGTATCTTTCATAAGCAATGTTTTTATTGAAGTGGTATCTCTCAGAACCAACTTGTCTTATTCAGTTTCCTATACTGAGTCCCTTTATCAGCGTTCAGCATCTTATTTTAAGAATCAGTGTGGGGCTGAGGATGTAGCTTTGAGATAGAACATTGCCTAAGGTGCAGGAGGCCCTGGGTTCAATCCCTGGTATGACATTAAAAAAAAAGAATTACTAATCACTTATATTTTTAGTTTAAATAAGCAAGTGACCACCAGACAACTGATTAAACAATAAAGTTTCCCAAATTAGCAATTTGAAATAAATGCAGTCATCAATAACTAACATAAAGCTTAGTTTGCTTCCAGTTTTCTAAAATCTTTTTCCAAACTCTAATACCCTCATTAGAGGTATCACTTAATGTCAGAAGAAAGTTGAACAAGACAAAGATTTAGGCCTGTAATTGATGGACCTATTCCAACTCAACATGTAAATAAGACAAGATGAGTACCACTCAACCAGTAAGCTTCACTCAGCATTTAAATGGGATTACAAAGGAAAGCTGATAATAAAGATTAATAGAATTCACTTGCTAAATGTTGAACCTCTTCTTAATCTATATTGATTTTTATTTCCTTATTTCCTTAAGTAAAAGTTTTCTGTGTGTGATATACATTTATATCTTTAATAAAGAGCAAAAACATCAACTGGCTAAAACTACATTTTCTTTTCCTCAACATGATCTCTATAGATTCTTTTTTTTTTGTGCTCTATATAAAATAGTTTCAAGAAATCAGTTACCTATCCTCTTTGGATTCAAAATGTAACATAGAAGCAGCTAAGTCTCCAAATATACACAAAAATCACTTATAAATTTATAGGGCCTCTAATAGTGCTATTTAACATCTAGTGCTAACTGTATATATGCTCAATTAACTTTATGAAATGCCTTTTAGTTAAGAAATATTTGAGGCCTTATTTTACAGTTGAGAAAAATAAAAGCATAAAGACTAAATAATTTGGGCACTGTCACATGGTGAGCAAGTAGCAGAGCCTGGATTTTTAACCCAGCTCTGTGCCTCCAGAATTTGTACACTTAACTGCTCCTCAGGAGTTGTGGAATAAGAATAGGGGACATACTCAGGGGCTGGGGGTTGGAGGAGAAAGATGCTACCAAGCAACTCAATCAAACTTCATTATTCAGTAACAATCTGTGTTACTTCTTTGTTCTTTTTACACTTAAACTCTCCACAGTATATAGTATATATGGATATACATATGTCTATCTACATATATGTGCATAGATATATACATATGTGTATACCCACATGTGTTTTACTCTGAGTTATCCAAAATCTAGAAATGTACAAATACATTTTGAGAAAGGAATAAAACAATATGTATTCTAGGATTATTAGAAATTATCAATTTAAAAGTCATGAAATTAAGGAAAACTAACCACAATTTTGAAAACTGTCCTGGGAACAAAAGGGACAGGGTTTCAGACTGGGACATTAAATTCTCAGTTACAGGAGGAATCAAGTCTTCTTTAGTGCTCCAAACCCTTTTCCATTAGTAGTGGGGCCTAAGCGTCCCTTGCCTTCGCGTGTGCCCCCGAGTGAGAGCTGAGTAATGACTGGCCGTGCAGGGAGAAAGGAACGATTCCAGGACAGGAGACAGGGTGGCCGGCGGGGCTGGGGGAAGGCTTGCCATTTAGCTTGTAAAGTGCAGCAGCTGTGCCCTGTTTTCACTAATATCTGACATGTTTTTTTGGCCACTAGCCAAGCTGAGCTGTACCCAACACTTCTATCCTTCCTGTGCCTCCAGGACCCTTTGTAACTGCTACTTGAGACTCCAGTCCACTCCAAATCAATCCCCTCGGTTCCTTCCTCCCCTTAACGTGTAGGCATCCCACCCTAATTAATTAACCCAACACCAGCTTCACCCAGGACCTTCCCACACTTTGCCCCTTCATGCAGCCCAGAAACATCAGCACATTCCTGACTTCATCACTTGTCAACTCCCTTTCTGTTAAAGACCAGTGTCCCCTTTCCCTGACCTGGCCTCTGATTTGATCTCACTTTAAAGTATCCCACTTTAAGAGACAGTAACAAATGCTGCCTTTTTCCTGTTTGGTTTGTTTATTCATGTTCACTTGGTCTGTTATAATTAAAGACCAAGGGACTTAAGAGAAGAGCCCAGGAAGACAGTTTATGCATTTTATATGTGGACAAACTCAATACTAAATTTGTTACGAAGTTTACTTTACCTATTACTAACTGTGTGACCTTGGGTGAGTTTCCTAAATCTTGTCATTCATGAAAATACTTACTAAGGGACAGTTTCTATGCCATTTTTTTGTAAATGCTAGTGCTGTGATTTAACTAACTAATTAAATAAATAAACTTGCCTTTTTTTATATTTTAGACATTAATAGGGAGGCAGGATAGAGGACAGGGGAAGAGAAAGTGGAAAGAATTAAACTGCATTATTCATATATACCAACACCCTGAGATGAATGCAGCTGTTATGTACTGCAAACATATACTGATTTAAAAAAATTTAAATAAAAAATATAAATGAATGTTCAGGAAAAAAAATAAGGGATGAGGAAAGGAGAGAAGGTATGCAAGGATAGGCAGATTGGAAGGAGGAAGGATGATTGTGAGATAAAACAGAACTATAAGAAATCACCTGTTATAATATTTGAGCTGTTCTGCGGAGGCCAGAGAGTGGACCATGTGGACATCTGAAAGAAAAGTATTCCTAGCAGAGAAACAGGCTCTGTACAAGCCCTGAGACAGGAAGGCCTTGTATGGAGTAGAGACAGAGCAGCGAAAAGAAAGCTGTGAGTTTCAGACAGCCAGGAAGTGATGAGAAGTAACATCGAAGTAGCAGAGATTCTTAAGCATGACAGCAAAGAGCATGGAGTCACTAGAGGGCATGGATTGGAAGAGTAATATGGCTCAGTTTATCTCTGAACACCCTCAACTAACTCTGTAAAATAAGGTAGTTAAGATCAACCTGCCTCCTCAAATTCCAGAGCCACCACTTCCAGCAGTATAACTTTAATTATTTAATCTCATAAAGCTTCAGTTTTCTCATTCATAAAGTAGAACTGATAAAGCCTCCTATTTTGTAAGGCTGTTCAAAAAATAAATCAAATAGTACATACTACAGTGCTGAGCATAGTATGTAGTACATGGAAAAGTTCAAGACGTGCTGATAGTATCAGACTAGTTAAATCAAGTGAGATGATCCAAGTGCAATGCTCGGCGTGTTCTGCGTGGTAAGCATTTGCATGTCATCTACTGCTATTTATGAACAATACCAGTTACTACTCCGCTGGGTGTTCTGAAGTAACTTGGTACATTTGGAAAATCTATGCCATTTAAAAGAATCAGAGTAGCAAAAGTCCACAGATAATTTCCAGATTATCTTAAGACTGATAAAGGATTAAATGAACTCTACTCTGCGCAAAGCACTCTGCTAGGCACTGGAATGCCTATGACTCATGTAAGAAAGAGAGTTTATGATTATGCATATACACCCTCACATGAACAGACACATATTTTTGTCTTATTGAAAAATTATATACAATGAGTGTAACATATATTCATATAATATACAGCATAAAGATTGTGTATAAATGTAAATATATATTATAATATTATATGGCTGCATAATATTTATTAAAATATAATATAATATGAATACAAGTGTTAAAGAAAGAGAAAGTTAGTTGAGACAAGTCCTTGCCTATTGCTGACCCCTGTTGGGTGGAAAAAATAAGAGTTGATTTGTCAACTTAAATTTTAGTAACAATCGGAGTTTACAAAGAGCAATGATATTTCATTGGGAATAGCAGGGCACTGCAGTGAGTACAGTAAATGTGGGCATATTCAAAGAGACTGAGGCAAGGGGAAGTTTTCAGAGCAAAAATAAGGAGGTTTTCACCATTTTGATATAACTTCAAACTGTAATTGTTGCCCACAATGATTAACAAGAGTGCAAAATTTAATATTTTCATTCTCATTTTACTTAAAAAGAATTCCCTCTTAAAAGCAGGCGAAAAATTATCCTCCTTTTGTTGTTATCTTTTAGAGTGACAGTCGGTCTGGGGTTGAACAGTTGCTGGACAGATGTCCTTACAGCATGACTTTTTGTGAAAGATTGTGAGAACGTTTTCTGCATGTTTATGGCTCTGGCATAGTCTTTTGTGATAGAATCATGGCCCGAAAGGCATGTGCTCGTGGCTTTGTTCTCACACCAGGCGCCCTTCCCCTGTTGAACTAGGCTGGGTCGAAGCGAGCTCCAGGCTCAGCTCTGTGCAAAGCTAACCCAGGCTGAGCCCTCCCATCCTGGGTGCCTACGTCCAGCGTAGGTGCCCAGAGCAAGATTTCAGGGAACTCAGGGTCTCCTCCTCGGAAACTTTGCCCAACCCAAACCGGCACTCTGCTCTTCCTAACTTCTCTCTCCTGACATGGGAGGAGTCTCAGACTCTGAGATTTCTCCCCAGGGAGAAACGGTGGGGATGCCAGTGTCCTATTCCATCACATCCTTTAACAGCTCCTCTTGTCTGGCACCCTCCCAGGACAGAAGAGGCCAGCTCCTCCTTTCTGACCAAGACTGCCTCTCCCTTCCCAGTTGTTTTGGTCTGCTCCATCTCCACTCCATTAGGATGGCCAAGAAGCGGGGGAGAGAAAAATTAGCAGTTAGGAAGCAATAGCTGGGAAGCGTTAGCACTAGTGGCATTACTGGCCTATTGTAAGGCATTACTTCATAGGTCACTTCTCCACACTGTGCAGAGACCAGCTTGAGGCCAGCGTGGCTTTTATCCTACCTTTGATTCCTCAAAAGGTGCAGCACACAATCCAGTGCTCAGCACAGTGTTGATTGATGATTAATAATTAATGAATCAAGCAGCAAATGAGGTGAGGGTTTCTATCTTTATGCATTTTACTTGAATTTGACCTATAAATTAAAGAGCAAATATTTACTGTGTTGCTCAAATCTTGATGCTGTTTTCCACTCATGCATACAAGTAATAAGGCAATGCTTGCTAAAACATGGACTGCTTGATTGTTTTTTCAGGACTGTAGCAAGGTATGTTTGCTCCTTAAAAATTTAAAGGCTGGCTAGGTCTGCAAAAACAATTAATATAATAACCTTTTAAAATAAAAAATTTAAAACTAAATCAAAATATAATTTTATATATATATATATATATATATATACACATGTATATCATCAGAAATGTGTTGTTGTGCAGTTTCGGAGACTAGAAGTCTGACATGAAGGTGTCAGAAAGGTTATTCTCTCAAATGTCCTGCGCAATGGTCCTTTCTTACCTCTCCCAGCTTCCGGTGGTTGTCTTCAGTCCTTTGTTCTGTGCATGGCTTGTGGCTTTTCAAGTCCAATCTGTGTCTCTATCCTCATGTGACTTTCTTTCCTCTGTGTCTGTATCCAGACTTCACTAATATACTTGTGTCTGTACCCAAATCTCACCAGTATACTTGAGAAGGATCCCTCTAAATCCACTATGACTTTGTCTTAACTTGATTATACCTGAAAGACTCTATTTTACAATAAAGTCATATCCACAGGTCCTTGATAAACAAAGATTTTTTTTTCTTGACCTCTCTATAATCTCTCTCAATCAAATATCTATCAGGTCTTTAGGCCCATTTTCAAGTTTAGTTATTTTCTGTGATTGAATTTTGGGAGGTCATTATATGTTCCAAATACTGGTCCTTTTTCTTTTGTTTTTTGTTTTTTGTTTTTTTATTTTTTTGAGATAGAGGCTCACTGTGTAGTTCAGGCTGGCATTGAGTCCACTACATAGCACAGGCTGCTCTTAAGTCCGCAGTGATCCTCCTTCCTCAGGCTACCGAGTCCTAGGATTACAGGAGTCCACCTACATCCAACCTGGTCTTTTTTGTTATATGTAGTTTACAGATGTTTTCTCCAGTTCTGTAGCTTGTGTTTTCATCTTTCTCACACAAACTTTCATGAAGCGAAAGTTTTAATTTTGACGAAATTTAACATTGGGGACCTGGCCGAGATCCCTGATTGCCTGTTCGAGGGTACGGTAAAAGCATAAAATAAGAAATAGAAACAAATTTAGTAAGGGAGTCATTGCCTCCAGATGAAAAGAAAGCATGGATTTTAAAGGGACACAATACAAATCAGCAGAATGCTCATAGTTGGAGATAACTCTTCAAAATTTCAGTGATTGTCAGAGGAATCCATGAACCTGAAACTTTTAAAAAATCTTAAAGATAAAAATATATTTTATTGCTATTCTTGTTCTCCTTTAATATCTGTATTCTCTTCCCCTTGGGAAGTTTTTCAGGGTTCTGGTTAATTATTAATATTCTAGATGTTACAAGTGAATACTGCAAAATAATGAGGGTAATCCTTTTACTGTAAAGAATGATCAGATATAATAATGTTATTTTGAGACTCTTGGCTTGTTTAAAATTTAAGTAGTATTACATCTCTGTATAATCTGTTTGGTACAAGCATGGACACAGCCTGGAGGCTATAGCTACAGGAAAAAAATGCAACTCTGCAATTTTTATTTATTTTTGTTTGTTTGTTTTTGTCTTTTTGCTTGTTTGTTTGTTTTTGAGACAGGGTCTCACTGTGCAGTTCAGGTTGGCCTTGACCTTACTTTGTAGCCCAAGCTGGTCTCGAACATGCAATGATCCTCTTGCCTCAGCCTCTCGAATGCTGGGATTACAAGTGAACACATTTTTTATTTGAAAATATTCTCAGACAACATGCAAAGCACAAACACTAGCCAAAAACTGTAGTTAAGCATTATGCCCCAAAAATGTGTGTGTGTGTGTGTGTGTGTGTTTATGTGTGTGTTTTAAGTCAAAGACTGTTTAGGAATTAGTCTTTCATGTCCTAACTATTAAATTCGGATGAAAACCAAGAAAAAAAATATGTTTAAAGTGCTTGCATCCAAATAAAATTGATCAACAGTCTATGTAAATAGTGGTGTAGAACGGGATAGTTCTCCTCTACTGCTGTCAACCAGAAAATTGTGCTTGAAATAGCTCAGTACAATGATGTGAACTAAACTTAACAAAATATATATATATATATATTAGGAGAAATGATGTTTCTGAATGCTTTTGCTTAGATTAAGTTTTCCTGCCATGAAATTGGTCTTGGACAAAGACTGCAGCTATGTGAGGTATTATAGTACCGATTGATCATTCTCTGTTATTCTGTTCAGAATGCCCTGTAATTCTTTCACTCTTTGAATGGTTTTATACTTTTTTGTTATGTTTGATATTATTGTATTTGAAAATATGCTCAACTATAGCAGAGAAAGAAATATTGTGATAGCTATTGTTAATGTCCGGTTGTCTTAATATTAAATATTGTGTTGCCTATGTTGTCCGGTTCCAATCTGCTCTGCACTGACCTCTTTTGTCTTATTCTCTTTAAAATAAAATGGAAAAAAAAAGGCAAAAAAGACTGCAGCTATGAAGATGAACCTGCAGTAAGCAAGATATTTGCTTTTTCAGAGCCAAGATATGAAAATTATTCTGCAAACATGACTAAAAGTACATAAGAATTTTCAACCAAAGCACATATAAAAATTTTACCCTATATGACATATGAACAATGGAACTTCAAAACAAATTCAAATTTTCAATGTCTTCAAGATGGAAGCATCAGCATTATACAGTCTGAGAAAAACAGGTACCTTATCTGGCATTCCACTTAGGTCTTATGTGGTTTCCTTTGGCATTTCCCACCCTAGTAAAAAGTTCTGTCCCTCACCCTTAATTATGATGCTAACGGCCACCTTGGAATCCACTTCCATCCACGTCTAAGCATTCATGGATGTACATGGTCAGGCAGCCCTAACAAATCTTGATAATTTGCTTGCAAAATGGGTAGTCTAGAAATGACATCCAAATAAACACAGTCTCTCTGAATGTAAATCAAGATTTTTTTTTATTTAAAAGACTATATATATATATTAGAAAAGAAAAACAAAAAGCAAAAAAGATAAACAACAACAACAAAAATCCAAAACAATAACAATATAGGCTTTCAATGCAAGGTGATAGGAATTTAACAATGGTTATTATACTGCATATTGTTATCTTCAAAAGAGTTGCTTACATTACCAGATCTAGACATGGAAAATTTATCAAATCCTATAAGTATTAAATTTTCCAAGAACTAATTAGTAGTGTAGTGATCTTAGCTATCATATATATATATATATATATGTGTGTGTGTGTGTGTGTGTGTGTGTATATACACACACACACACAAATTTATATCTTTTTCCTTTTCCCTTCCTTTTTTTCTCCTTTCCCCAGCCCAGTTTTTTCCCTCATTTGAGTTGCTTCTTACCTTTTCACAATAGTTATTGTAGATTTTGGGTCTCATTTACTCTTTCAGTTTCTCACAAGTCAAGATTTAACAATACATTTTTCATGCCATAGTATCAAACATGGATTATGTTTCAGGTTTCCCCCCATAAGCAGTGAAATTAATGTATCAATAACTGTGTACGTGAATATCAGTAGAGGATTTAGGAGTCTAAAGGAAAAGGCATTTAGAATATTGCATCACCCTCAACTGTCCACAGTTGGTCTCAGGAAAGCACAAGTACCAAGGCCTTACTGCCTCTGCTACGTTTCTTCCTCGACTACTCATGTGTCATAGAATTGACAAAAGCATATTCTTTTTTTTTTTTTTTTGCGGTACTGGGGATCGAACTCACGACCTTGCACTTGCCAGGCAGGCGCTTATGCCACTGAGCTAAATCCCCAGCCCGACAAAAGCATATTCTTAAGCCATGTTTCCTATCTTCATCTGATACTAAGTACTCCAAGGTGACATTTAGGTTCACTTCTTTTTATTTTCATTTTCTTTTCATTCTTTTGTGATGCTTCTCAAATGACATTAAATGTACAAAGAATAAAGCCAAGGCATTCGAACAAATGGTGTTTGGCAATACTCACTACTATCCATAAAGTCTCAGTCCTCACAGTTTTACTGTTTTGGGCCAGTACACAGAGGTGCACCCTCAAAGTCCTACGGGGCCTGGTGGTTCATATGAGGTCAGTGGAGAACATATATATGTGACCTGCAAACAACAGGCAATCCCTGTGCCTACTCTTATGTTACTTTATGAAAAAAACATGAAGTGTGGCTTTTTAAGAGTTTGCTCAAGATTATTTAGACACTTGAATGTTTATGTGAACAGTCCTGATTCTTAAATACAAATGTCAATTCTAAATTCCTACAGTGTTTTGTAAGTCTAAAGGCCTGACATAGCAGCAAATGTTGCACAAGTCTTTGATTTCTGGAAAAGTTTTCTGGAAGAAAGTTTAGCCATGTGGCCCTGAGAATTTGGACATATAACCTAACATCCAGGACTTTAGTGATATCATCTGCAGATGGATGAGAAGCTCACCCTAGTAATATCCTCTAACGTGCTTTGCAAGGTACGCACAAATCAATGCTAGTTATAATTAGCCTCCCCCAAAATTGGGGCACAACTGCTGGTTCAACAACTAACAAAAGATCAAGTGTGTCTCAATCCAGCAAGATCTGATGACTAGATTTTTATACCCAATTACACAGCACACTATCTTGCTGAGGGTCAATCCAAGACCTCATGCTTGCTAGGCAATTACTCAACCCCAAGCAACACCCCAGCCATCTCTGGCCTTCTCTTGACAAAAAATTTATAAAAACACATAACCAAGAGTGGATGATAAACAAAACTAATAAGGAAGAAAAACAAAACCATTCTATATACAGAAAACACTCAAATGTTTTGCTCATTGTTAGATCTATCTAAATAAATTCTGATCACTTTAAAAGTAAAATTTCTCAAAAAACATGGAGTAGTGGATAGGATCTGTTCAACAGTTTCACAGTCTACCCTCAAACTTGCGTGAGTAAGTGTTGTGCTCCATTAATTTAACAACAAAAGAAAAAGACAAAAAGTCATTAAAGATGCTGGCTCACTAGTCTCATACTCTAATTTAAAAATTATTAGGCCCATCAAAAGTCAGTGTAACTGTACATATTTTCATTTGCTTCATGTATACAAGCCACTGATGAACTTCCCAGGAAAGCATTCTGCTCTCCCTTCCTGAAATTAAATAAATCAATGACATGAAATCAACTTGCAATATGGATGCTTCCTTTCCTGGACCCAAATATTCTTATAAAAATTTAACAAGAAAACTTTAAAATATCTCATCAGCGTTGTTTCCACAAAGCAACAGCTAGTTATAAACAGTCTTTTAGTTCTCAAAGAGAGTTAAAATACTTCAAAGTCTTGCTCTAAATCCCTTAAATCCATCTTGCTCTTATATATTTGCTGAGATACAGTGTGTTAAGTTCAATGCTTTAAAAAAATGTTTCAAGAATTTCATATGCACTTGAAAATTTTTAATGACTCTCATTCTAAGAAATGGGCACTTTCTGGAACTTCAACTCAACTAATATAGTTTTTTACAAATAATAAAGAAACCAGTACCTATGTTCACTGTTCTTCTATAAATGTCTTCAAGCTTATCAAAGAAATAACACATCTCATCTGTCAAAAGCAATATATATTAGTGTATTTTGATATATGTTGAAAGAAGATATACCTCACACCCTTATCCTTGCAAATGGTCTTCTTGGTTACTCTTCCTATCAGGAAATAGGCAGGTTTATCTACTTTTAATATATCCCATGGGTCTGTGGCAAAAGAAAAAACTTCACTGAAGGACTACTGATATTTTTGGAACTTTTTGTATTTTCAGCCACAAGAATCTTGCTAATCTGAATCTTTTAGTTAATATTCAATGACACATGCATGTTTTTAAGCTCTGATTTGAATAAACTATAAAATATGCATAGTACTAAGTATTTATTTAAAACAATGTCATAATACACATTTTTCTGATAGTAAACATTAGGTGGTGATATACAAGTGGTTTATCCTGGCAGGTTGGAGTTGCTGGAAAAAAATAAACCAGAGTTTATGAGGATGATATCTTTTCTTTTCACAAGAAAGACTCAAAAAAAAAAAATTCCTCAGCATTCTACTGTTTTTTTCTAGGTGGAAAAAAAAAGAATTAAAAGCAGTGATAATTTATTATTCCTGGTTTTAGTGTATAGGTTTTTTTTTTTTCAATTTGGAAACAGACACTTTTTATTAACTGATCAAATCGTAAAAACACCACAGTAGATACCTTAGTTCAGCCTATTGATCTGGTCTTCCTTGTTTCCAGCATCTCCATCTTCCACAAAATGGGTGGTCTTTCTCTGCATTCCATTGCATGGAGATGATAATTTGAAGGGCCACAAGAAGTTACTTGCCTTTTTAAAGCATTTTCCAACAGTGAATGGAGAGCATGACTCAGATCCTCCATGCAGATTATGCCGTATTTACCAAGAGATTGAGCAAACAATGAGTTAACTGTCAAGGCAATTTGCTTCTTATCGATTTTTACATAGCCATGCTTATGTACTAGCTCATTTACTGATTTAAGGCTTGGGTAATCCCATGCAATATATGGTTTCCACAATTCTCAGCATGTTAACTGAAGCCTTGTTGAGCTTAACAAAAGTACCACTGAAGATTTGGTGAAGACGAAGAAGCGGCAACACCTTGTGGACCTTTGAGCTCACACTATTGTTATCCCTGATCTGGATGACAAATGCCAATTTCGGTTCTGCAGGTACAGAGAAGTTGCCAGCTTTTCTTGCCATCCTCGCCATTCCAATCTCAGTTCTGTGCATCTGTCTGTACTCTTTACGGTAGTGCCTGGCTTCTTCATAGATGAGCTTCCTCCCTGCCTTTCAAAGTATCTTCTGGACAAACATTTCTCAGGTGCTTTATCATCAGCTCTGCAAAATCTTAGCTTTTTCTTAAGGGTTTCTGGCACTGCAGGAACCTTCTTTTTCTTCTTTTTGACACCCTCCATGGTTCCAGACAGAAAAGTTTAGTGTATATTTTGAAACTTTTACATCTAAGTGGTACACAGATAATTCTTTGAAGTCCCTTTCCTCTAACATAAAACAATGTGTATCTCTTGCCACTGGAGGGATATATTCTCCTGAGTTTCAAAACTGGAAAACAAAAGAACCAAATGTTTGCATATTTATGTTCTTACTATGTCAATTACCCATACAAAGTTGTGGAAGCTGCAAGAGACATATATTTACATACTTATTTTGCCCAATGACATCCTGTAATCTTTCCAGCATTTGTTAAATAGAAAGAAGGTATTGAGTGCTTCTCAGGACATTGAAAAGCCAGGTATATAAATAAAAGATAGATAGATAGATAGAGTCTTATTGTGAAATTTATAATGAACTGAATAATTTTCTTTATGCTGTCACTGCATCATACACATCATGCTGGTTTTTCAGACATGCAGATTGCGAGAGTTTTGAGGTCATGGAGACTTCCACCCAGATCTCAGAAGAAAGCCTGAGAGGGCAGGTAGTATGCCCCCGTGAGGGCAGTGTGCCCCTGGGAGTGCAGTGTGAGAAGTTGTCAAAGTGAAGTTAAAAGTGTAGTGGAGATCCCAGGAAATAGAAGATGCCAGGTACATGGATTGTCTGCTGAGCAAAGTCATAGACAATGAGTAGAGGCAGCCCAAGAGAGGGACCATATGGTCTGAAATCAGCAATGCTGTAGGATCAGTGCTACCTAACTAAGCCCTTTGGAGCCAACATCTAACCACAAATTACTCCAGATACTGGACATGAAACTATATGTCATGAAATTTAATGTTTTCCTGCTAGGTTTTATTTTTACTTTGGTCCCATTCAGTTCTGTCTCCCTATTTCTCTTTTTGGAATAGAAATGTTTACCCTGTAACCATGTATACTGGAAGAGTTTAACTTTTTTTTTTATTTTTATAGAGGCTCAAAGCTAAGAGTCTGCCTTGGGTCATTTCAGCAGTGCTGAAACTGTCAAGATTTTGGCAACTCTTAGAGATGCACTAAATGCATCTTGCATAATGTGACAGACACAAGTCTTTTAGAGAGCAGTTGTAGAGTAGTAAGATTTAGATTTAAAATGTCCCCAAAAGTCTCATCTGCTCAGAGATGGGGTTTTTGGAAGATGACTGCATCATAGGAACACTATAACCAGTGAACTAAGCCCCTGATGAATTTGCTGCTGAATGTGCTGTTAGGATGTGGGACTTGGTTGGAAGAAGAAGGTCACTGGGGGTGTGATCTGGAAGAGTTATTCTTGCCCCTGGTTTCTCCTCATTCTCTGGCTGTTTCATGGCTGCTATATAATGAACAGCTATTCTTCACCAGGCCCTTTGACCATGCTGTTTCTGCCTGAAACTTAAACCATGAACCAGAATAAACCTCTCCTCCTTTAAATTATGGGTTTGAGGTACTGCATTTTGTGTCAGTAATGGGAAAGTGATTAACACACTATGTGATTAAGAAGATAAATAGATAGAGGGACTAGAACAACTAAGTTATTTATATACATGAGAGGAATTCAGGCCTCATTCCTTCCAAAAAGAAAAAAAAAGTTTAGACAACCATTCTGCGATGAAGAATTCTATGCCAAGGATGCCCAAGCACATTAGCAAAGAGTCTGAAGAGTTTTCACTGCATAGAAACACCTTCCTATAATACATAACACCCCCGAATGTATGATGATATGTAGGAGTCCTGGAAAATTAATTTTTCCAAGTCCAGGGGGATGTTTGATGTACAAGATCTCTTTTGATGTGCCAGATGAAAGAAAAAGAAATACGAGCTTTGGAAAAGAAGACATCAAATTAGTATAGTACCGACTTAGTATAGTACCTTCTTCTGAACTCCATACTCTAAGAACAATACTACCATATTTAAAATTCCATTCTCAGACCACTGATCTCATGCGGTTCCTAAGCCACCTCTTTCCTAAACAAAAATTTTAAAAAGATACTTCAGGTTAAGAGAAATGGCTTATATCTAGGTTTAGAGTACAGATGTGGTTTAATCAAAAGGACACATGAGAGAAGGGGAATTGGAAAACACTTAAATTCTGTTGAATCTTGATGCATTAGCTCTAAGCCTCATAGCTTCAGAACGCCTGTGGCTTCTTTGAAATGAAATATAATCCTGGATATAGAGTACTGATATTACAAATAAGTCAATGATCTCTTTGGGGGGAGATTATGATTTTAATCTTGTTATCATAGCTGAGCCTGAATAATTAGGATCTATCCTTAAGATTCCTTTTTGCAAATTGAAAGACATCTATATTATTTCCTTGAAAAGTCACATACTCTTACATTTTTGCAGAAATGTTGCTGGTGTCAAAGCAGACTTTATTTTTCCGAATTATCTATTTTTATTAACTATGCAGTAATAATCACCAATTCTATAATTCATTCTACACAAAGAAAATATTCATTTCATTGAAATTAAGTCAGTTATTTCTAAACTGTTAAACTGTTGTGTGCTACTGATTATATCCCATATAAATGCTGAATTACCCAAAGGTCTTAAGTATTCTAAAAAGTTCTAGTTAAATCTATGTATCATATACCCATGCTTGAAAATTGTATTTTAAAATACATTATAAATTTAATCACTCTCAAGTAGCTTGAATATTTTGATACTTGTTATTATGATTCCTATATTCCCATAGAATATACATTTTACATTTTAGATAATATTCTTACAGTCTTTGCTAAGCAGAATTCCTTTGCTATTTTAAAAAAATTGGTTCTTTCAGTACTTGATTTCTATGTCTACAGAACATGGGTAAAATTCCTATGGTCCTGGATATTTTAACTATAGTGAATCTGCTTGTGTATGAATATTTATAGCAGCATTATTTATAGTAGTAAAAAATGAAAAAAGGACAATCAATTGCTGAATGTATAAATAAACAAAATATAGTATGTGTACACAATGGGATGTTATTCATCTGTAACAAGAAATAAAGTACTGATACATATTACAGCATACATGAACCTCAAAATCATATTCCAAGAAAAAGAAGCAAATCACAAAAGACTACATATTGTATTATTCCATTGTTATGAAACTTCCAAAATAGACAAACCTATGACAAGGTAAATTAGTGGTTGTGTAGGGCTGAGTTGGGGAGAAAGGAATGATCAGGCAAGAAGTTTCTGGGAGAAAGGGGGAGGAAAATGTTTTAAATTAGGTTGTAACCCTATTGTGCTGTCCTCTGAATATATTAAAAAAAAAAACATTAAGTGTGCAGTTTGGGTAAATTGCATGGTAGGTGGATTCCATGCTAATAAATTATTTTTTAAAAAAGCAGAGAGAAGGTTTGAGTAGTTATCTGAGGTTAGACTTATTTGGAAGTACAATCATCTGCTTCATTTTTTATAAAACTGAAATTCACTAGAAAATTACTATCTCCTCTACTTTATATAATAATGTAATTTCCATAATTCAAAACTATTGTTTTTTGTCTCACTGTTTAAAAATTTGAGACATTTACAAAATAAGCAGACTTTTTAAAAAATTAAATAAAAAGATACTCGAAAATGATATAATCCTCACAGTCAGCATTCAATTATTGTCTTTATATTATTCTTTTGTTATCCATTCATTTGTTGTTGCTCTTTTCCTGTTCCAAGGCTACATTAAGTTGCTTCAGATTTACCAGAATGAAGCTTTGTTTTCATACTTGTCGGCATTAATGTGAAACTAACAATTTACCTTGGATGTTATCAAAAGCTAACTTGTTTTTAGGATACGTTAATAATATCTAAAACAACAGTGTTATCCCATATCACTCCCCAAAATACTCTGGATAAAGAAAAGTTTAATCCATCACAGTTTAACTGTCAAATAAATTATATAATTTAGAACTTAGAAATCCAACTCGGTAATCCTGAGAAATGTCCTCCCTGGCCCTCCCTCACGCTATCTACAAGGTTCAAGAAACAGCAGTTACAACATTGACATCTAGTTGCAAATTGCAGGGTATTTGGTATTCTCTCCCTGGTATTCTAAAATCATCCTAGCTTTTCTAGAACCTAAAAAAGGTTGTCTCCTAGGTTTTATATTTATATATATATATATTTATAAATAAATATATAAATATGTATTTATATATCTATTTATATATGTAAATATATCTATAATATAAATTTTATATATTTATATATTTATGATATAAATATTTATGATATAAATATTTATAATATAAATATTATATAACATTTTGCAGAAAAATAAACTAGAAAACTCTATAAATAAGAAATTCTTCAAGTAACAGAAATGGCATTTCACTGTTAGCTCCAAATCTCTGAAACGTGGCAGCTCTTTTCCTGAAGGAATATCTTACTAACCACAGTGTAAGTCTGTGTCTTATCTTTAATTCCTGCTCAAATTCCATCTGTAACTAACGAATTAGGGAAGATCTCCAAAATTGATTACAAATGGGAAGACTTTGCTCATCACGGTTCCAGAAGTTCATGACCATAATAAATGTGATGCTGTGGTAGAAAGTAAACTGTGAGGCAGCATAGATCTTGACTGAAAATTGCACCCCAAATAAACTGAGCTAATCTGGAGCTGATATAAGTGACTCAGAGGTGAAGTTGAAGTAGGGGCCTTGCATGGGCCATCACCCCTGGTGATCAATCAAAATGAGTTCTGCATCTATTGAAAACTTAGAGCTGGGCTCACAGGCACAAAATCAGCACAAAGCAGAAACAACTTTAGGGCCACACTCTCTTTTGAAAGACAACTGCCACATCCATTTCTGCATTGCCAAGAGAATTTTCACATAAATCAATCTGAAACTATCCACTTTCTCCCCCAGAAACACAAATATTTAGAAACATTAACACAGCATACACTTTTTTCTAGAGCTTTTAAAACCTCAAGAATTTTGCACAATCATCACTTTCACACCAAATGACCTATAAAAAGTAAAATTTGAGAGATATTGGATTAGAAAAATGAAAGAGAAAATGTAACAGTCAGAAATATTTTATTACTAGACCACTATATTTCTCTTTTGTGAAAAACAGTATTACAATAATGTTATTTGTTGAAATAAACCCACTTAAGACTTACACATGACTAGAAAAAGAAATGATATCTCCTCTTATACTTATCATTTCTCTCTGAGACCAATTTCATGTTTCTCAAAATCTTGGCATGGATTTTCCTGTGGATATTTCACTTTACCCAAGTAATAAAAAATAAAGATCTGGAAATAAGTTTATTGCAAAATTGAAGCAATCTGCTAAATTGTTCTATTAGTTTATCACCAAAATAAAACAAATGAGTTTTGATGCTTTGTTTGGATTTTACTTTTAGGCCAATAATCATTTTATAAACAAGCAGAGTAATTCTTTTATTTTAGATATTTTATAGTCAAGCTGTTGTGACCCATTTATGATTGACCTGTGGATCTGTCCTGGGCCTCGGGTTAATTTCACAGACCAAGGTTGCTCCAACTTGGGAAGGGCAGAGTGCAGGAAGCCACGTGCAAGATAGCAATCATCAGCTCTATTAAAGAGGTTCCAAATCTTCTAGCTCTGCACTCAGGTGCACAGTAATTCCCCGTGTTAGCATTCACTAAGCGACAAGTTGATGGGGCAGAAGATGGGGAGGAAAATGACCCTGGAAGCAGGGTGTTGGTTTTACACTCGCTGGGTATCCGTTACAAGTGAATTTCCTCTGGCGCCAGCAGGTATTTTGAGCAGGCAACCAGTGGGATCCCAAAGGGGAAGGATGGGGTTAGAAAGATGGGGCTGTAAGTTTGGGGATCAAAGCTTTAACGATTCCAGAGGAAACCGAGAAAGATCAGATTGATTTGCCAAATGGATGTGAAAGACACTTAAATTTCTCAGGCTTACAGCAGCAAGGAAAGGAGGGAAAATAAAGGTAGTAAAAGAGATTCTAGAGAAGAGAGAGTACACCAGGCTGGACTCCAAGGAAGATGCGCGGCTTTACCCACAATTTTTACTCTGGGGACTCCAGAGAGCGCGTTAGCCCTGGGATCCTGCCATGGTGCCAGGGATGACCCGCGACGCCTCCCAGTGTCCCCAGGAAGCAAGGAGGACAGGATGGGGGTTGGGGGCCAACCAGGGCCGTTGACGTTTGCTCAGAGGCCGCAGCGAGCCCTCCCCGGAGGTCTGGAAGGCTGAACCATTAAAACCCGGCGGCCCGCTGAAGTGCACAGTAAAAGTGACTGCGATTTATTTGGATTTGTCACTATAACGGTGGGAGAGGCAGCTCTTCACCCAGTGTGGAACCTTGACAAATTGATTGGGCAGTGCCAGAAAGGACTGTCTCTCTGACCTCGGGCGGTAATGGAGCGGAAGGCGAAATCCTCCCACTTGCGCTTGGCCCCAAGGGGCGCGCCCAGCCAGCTCGAGGTGCGACTTCACCTGTCGACTAAGCGACCGCAGCAGCTCGCCCTGCTGGCCAAGGTGCCCGTTCTTTGCCTGAGGGATTTAGGCCACAGCCCATAGGTCTGCAAGGGAGATTTCAGCTCATTCTCCTGCAACATTTTCTCCCCAGGTGTCCAGAAGGTCGTCGCACCTGCTACCAGCCTCTATTGCCCTGCAGGTGACCCAGTACCCAGGAGAATTCACTTGCAAATAATCGTTTTGTTCAGTAGCATCTGGCGCCTGCATCTTAGAGGTCTTTTAGATGTCTTTTTCTAGGGCACTAACAAATGGTAGGAAGCTGAAATTTAATTCTATTTAATAAGGAATGTGATTATATACATTGGGGTGTGAGGGTTTTTTTGAGGCTAATTCTTAATGTCACCAAAGCCTAAACTCTCACTCCTAAGCTCTTGCTCCCACACAATGAATGTGAATAGAACAAACTGTCGATTTATTCCTTCCGTATTTCTGAGCTTAAATTACCATTATAAATTATTTCTGTCATTAACATGTTAAATGCTACATTAAAATTCTTTTAAAATAAGGACATTGTGCTGTCTACTAATAAACACAAATAGGTAGATTCCTCATTTACTGTCAAGAGCAATTACTTTTGCAGCAATAAACTACTTTTAATGTAATTTATTGCTACATCAACTTTAGGTCAATGCTGTTTTATCAGGTTATGTGAACGAGTAGGTCTAAACACCTACAATATGTAAAATAAGGATCTGAAATAGCACTTTTTGGACAATCTCTAGAAGGCTGTGTCAAGCAGTGAGGTTAATTTATGTAATTGTTTGCTTTTATTTTGGTTAAAAATTTACACTGGGAGAGTGACCTGAATAAAATGATTTTTTCTTCAGTGAAAGAAATTGGATCTCTCCAGTTGAAAAGATGAAAGTTCAGCATGGTTGCAAGGTGAGGATTTTAGCCCTTTTAAAGGAGACCATTTGAACCTGAAAATTTTGTGTGTCTATCTATCTCGTGAAAAGTCAGAGCAAGATAAAGCGTAACTGGCTCTGATATTTGCTGGAAAAAAAACATCGAAATGACTGCTCATTTATCACCATAGCCATGCTTCCCTCCCCCACCTCGGTTTAATTGACAGTGTAACACCGAGATGTTTGTGTCTTTTCTTGACTGTTGGAAATGAAACCAACCCCATGGAAGGGGAATTTGAAGTTATCAGGCCTATTATGAAAATAAATTATAAGAAAAACTTAGGAATTGATTGTAAAAATTCTACCATCATCAAGAAGCACCATCCAAATTCTGTGCTGATCTGTGATTTTCTTTCTAATTTGGTGTGTGGTGAGTCTCCCCATGTAGATTCTTTGATTTTGATCACTATTTAAGAGTGTAATCAAGATGCTTTGTGGCACTATTCCTAAATTCATTGGAAAATTATTTACTTTATTCACTAAAGAGATTAAAATAAGTTCATTTGTTTCTAATGCAGGTATTTTAACCAAATAAAAACTGCATTTGTCTTTTCTAAATAGATGTCTAAATACACAAAGAAAACAGTAGCCAATGTGCACATTTAATAAAATTCAATCTCAAGTAATCACTTATATAATATTAAAAAATGATAAAAGCTCTTATTTTTTAACTGGTCTAGTTAATCAAAATTTCTTCATATGGTATCTAATTTTATAAGAATCTAACGAAATAATCATTCCCAAATACTACTTAAAAATATGAAAATTAGAAAAACCTAAAAATGCCCAAGATTATTATTAAATGATTAAGATACATATGTTCTAACTTAGAAGTTTTATTGTAGGGAATTTATGTGCACAAAGACGTTATTTAAGGAATATTCACAATAACAAATAACTAGAAGAATGTACAACATGATAATTGTTTTGCCACTCAATTATGTCATAAAGAAAACCTAATAACATCCAAAGATGTCTACAACATTTTAGATAACAAAATGGGTTATTATAAGCTATAATTCAATTTTTGCTAATGAATATCTTTTCTGTTAAAGTATCACCTATCTTATAAAATAAGATTTAATTTATATTGATTGTCCTTAGTATTGGAACACCCTATTCCAAAAATGTGCCTGTTACACAGGTGTCTACTCACAATTATTTAAATTAGCATATTTATGACAAATGTGCATATATGGCACCAATCCTCCTTTGTTACCTTTCCTTTTTTAAGTGTTTCTGGCAATATAAGAATCAGTTGGCCTAGCTTTTAAACAAAGCTTGCATGTATTTTTATTGATATTTCATTAAATTTATTGATGAAACAGGGAGAAATACATTTTCAAAATACTGTGTCTTCAAACATAGGAACAACTTGAACTTTATGTAAAATTGTGTTTTTCCCAATTTTTAAAAAATTACTCAGTGATATGAATATTACCCAAAAGGAATTATAGTGCTGAAGAGTCAGAGTTCTCACACTCATGAGACCTGGAATAGGTAACACAGGGCCTTCATTTTGTGCCTTCTCTTCTGCCTACATGAAACAAAATAATGAATCCTACCTTCCACAGTTGTATAACTAACTGAGAAGCTTCATACAAAACACTTAAGACAGTATCTAGTAATTCTGAGTGCTTAACAAATATTTCTAATTACCAAATATTGAACATTACTTCTTGACTTTATTTCCCTAAATATTTCACCCTTTCTTTTGTTGTTACTGTAAATTAGAACTTTTCTTCTTTTTAAAAATTTTATAGCAGGTTGTTACATGGGTTAAGAAAATTGATAAATCTGTATATCAATTTACAAATAGTCTCTTGTTCTATTTAAATGTTCTAAACTGACTTTCTTCAACTACCTAGATACGAAATTTTATCATCTGAATACAAATATAAATGATTCCCTACCTTTGCAACTTTACTTATTAATTTTTTCCTCTTATTTAATTGCATTACAATGTTCAGAATCATAATAAATTACAGCAGAGGTAATATAGTCTTTTGCCCTTAATTTAGTCAGAATAGGTCTAGATTTTTCTAGGTTTTTATCACATTACAGAAGTTTCTATTTAGTCAGGGTTAGGATTAGGGTTAGTGAGTATATGTTAAATTTTGTCAAATGATTTTAGCCTATATGGCATGACTATGTGTTTTTTCCTGACCTATTAAAATAATAGGGTGTCTAATATTAAAATATCAATTTTATTCATATATTTTATGAATGCACTTATATGTCTCATATTAGTCTGTTTTGATTCTATTTATTAGTATTTTGGTTAGAATTTTTGTGAAGATTTGCAATGAACAGGGATCAAAGTTCTTGGGAATAGTGATAGCTGTGTGCATGTATGCACTTAGTCAAGTGCATTAACATTCGTAGAACTTGCTATCAGTATTACATTATTTTCACAACAATAATCTGGAAACTTTCTTTTCTTTCTCTTCTCTGAAACTGCTTAATTAATGGTGAAGTTATCTTTTCCTTAGAGCTGATAGAATCCCATAATAAAAATAATCTCAGTTTGTTGGCTATTTTAGTGACAGAAGAATTCTAAGAACTTCCAGACTTTTCTGTCTCTTCTGGTTTGACTTTTACTACATTGTATTTTTCTCCAAAATCATCTATGCTTTCATATAGGTAACAAAAGTAATCTCTAAATTATTCTGATCCCTTAGTTATGTATCTTTCTTTTCCTTCCTATTTCCAATTTAAAACTTATTTTAATGTGCAAGAGTAATACATACACTAGCATTGCTCAGCTCTTCTTTATGCATCTATGTGAATAGTAATCATTATCAACTTGACCAGGTTAACAGACGTGCAGCAATTCAGTGAAGCACATTTTTGGTTGTCTGTGAAATGTGGTCATAGAGATGACTGGCTAATAGCTCAGTAAACTGAGACTGGAAGACTCACCCTGATCGTGGATAACACCATCTAATAGGCTTGCAACTAACATGCAATGAAAGGGAAGCTCCATCGTACGTCAGCAGGTGCATCTTTTGCTGCTGCTGTTACTGTGTACATCAGACTCCAGTTTTCTCAGTCTTTCAATGTGAAATCACAACAATGACTCCCCAGGGAGTTTCCAAGCTTGACTATCGACTTGTGCTGTATCTTCGATGCCTCTTGTTTTGTGGTTGCCAGCTACTTTGGCTGATCAGCTCCTGATTCTCTGGCTGTTCAACATGCAGATGGCCGTTGTGGACTCTCCTGCCTCTGATCCTATAAGATGAATAGATAGATAGATAGATAGAAATGGATTGCATTGATTTTGCTCCTCTAGAGAACCCTATTGAATACATTCTATTAATCAGCTTAAAAAGATATGTCATATAGGTAGGTATACTCAATTATATATATCGTTTAACTACTGAAGAATCCTAATGAAAACTTCTATACATTACTAAATATTTTTAATGTGCCTGGCTATCCAAATAGACTTGATCTGACATGTATTACCCACTTTAATCCTCACAAAAAGAAGAACTATTAATATTCCTGCTTTGCAAATGGGGAAATCAAAACCCAGAGGGGTTAAATAATTTTTTCTGTGAGAAGGTATCAAAACAAACAAGTTCCAAACATTGGCAGTCTGACACCAAGAAAACCCATCTTGTTAGCATCACACTACTAACAAGTAGTACCTCCACTCTTCCTGTCATGGCGGTCTTGTGAGCTTATGAATTAATATCGTAATTCAGAAAAATTATCCATAAAAATAATTTTTGTTTTAGAGTAGTTCACAGTAGATATTTATAAATTAAACCACAAGGAAAGGCACTGAAGACACTACTGCTTTCTACATACTTGAAATACCAAATAAATACATGTGCTACCTCAAGCCTATCTCCCAGCAAAAACCAGTGTTGGTCTCTGCTGTGGTCTAAATGCTTCTTCCAGCTCAGAAATCCTAAGTCACAATCTAATCTTCAGTGCAGTAGTTAAGAGATGGAGCCTTCAGAAGGTGACTAGGTCATGAAGACTCTGTATTCATGAATGAAATTAGCATCTTTATAAAAGAGACCCAAGGAAGCATGTTAGTCCCTTTAGTCTTCCTCCTCCATAAGAAGACATATGAAAATCACCAGGAACAAGCTCTTTCCAGACACTGACTCTGCTGAGGCTTTGATCTTGAACTTCCAGTCTCCAGAAGTGTGAGCAATAAATTTCTATTGTTTATAAATCACCAGACTAAGGTATTTTTTATAGTAATCCAAATAGAATAAGACAATCTTCCACTTAAATGCAATGAAAAGCAAAGAATTTTAAACAAGACCAACTTGATTAGAAGTTTAGTCTGGCCACCTCATGAAGAATGGATAGAGGGGGCAAGAAAGGATGTGGAGGCCAATTTGGACTAATTGCAGTGGAGTTATCAGGGCAAGAGATGGTGGTAGCTTCAACGCTTATGTTCACCGGGAAGATGGAAGAGGTGAGATGGATTCCAGAGCTCTTTAGAAGGCAGAATCAACAGAAGTTTGTGATGGATTATCCTAGGTGGAAGATGAAACAGAAAGAGGTGTCAGTAATCAGTTGTGAGTTTCTGGATTCTGTAGTTAGGGTTGCTCCAGAGAAATGAGGTTTGCTTGCTTTCTCTGTGTCTGTAACCTGTGTCCCTGACGACAGGAGTATCGCAGTTTTGAAAAACATTAAAATATGGATACAACTATTTATTCAATAAACATATCCGTTCAATGAATACTTATACATATTACTAAAACAGAAAACCTAGACCCTTAAATAGTTTGTGAAATTATAAAAAGATCAAAGAAACCCTCTCTGAATGGACACTAGTTTATCTGGTAAATAAAGACAAAATAAGTTGCTTCATTAAGGAATATTTTTACCACAGGGAGCAAATGAAACATTATATGACAATGGAGAAATATGTCAGAAAGACGTGCATTTCATCAACACTTTGAATGACTGCATGGGGCAGATCATCACCCCATAACTAAATGATTTATGTCTGAAAAGGTGAACAATACTACCCAACTAGAAATATGATTACAAGAACTGACTGTGATACTACATGTCAAGTTTTCTATGATTCTGTTACCCAGTATACTTTCCCTTTAAAATATGTAATTCCTGGAAGTTAAACCAGTTAGTCCTAAACACAGTATTGTTTCCCTAGTATAAGAAACTGAAAGTAAATAAGATCCAAAAGTAACAATAGATATAGTGAAAAGGAAAGAAACTACTCAAAGGGAAATCATATTGTTTGATCAATTTTGCATGCTTGTATCTGGTAACTTGAGCAACTATTTTGAAAATGACAGTATGCAATATAACAACCATTGGTAAATTCCTATCATTTTGTTTTGAATCCTGTATCACTATTATTGTTGTTGTTAATGTCCTTTGGCTTTTTTTGCTGTTTTATTTTTGTTTGCTTGATTGTTTTTTGATTTTTCTGTGTGTTTTTTCTCCTTAAAATAAAAAATAAAAATAAAAAAGCCAGTTAGTCCTTTATACCATACTATGAATTATTTTACTGCCTTTTAAATAAAAATTGTACTTTTGGAGGCTACACTGGTTAAATGAGCATAATTTTGCAAATATTTAATATCCAAAGAAAAAAATCATTGTTACAAAGAAATGTAATGACCTGAATATCTAAGAAACTATCAGATATGTTGGAAAATGTAAAATATAATTGTATCACAATTGAATACCTTTTTTTTTTGAATACCTTTTTTTTTAAAGTATAGATTTTTTTACATTCTTTGCTTTGACCTTTTTAAATATTATTCGGTAAAAAGATTTTCTTTCATCTATCCACATATATAACATAGCTTTACAGCTCTGACAATATGGATCTAATACAGTCATAATAAAAATCTAAGAATCTCAAATATTTTGATTGCCTTGAAATTTGTTTCTCCATTATTATTTATTAAAATACATAAATCCCAAAAGCTTTGTAATCACTTTGTATACATACAGAGGTTTGCATTGTAACTGGTTTTGCTCAAGCACAGAATTGGAATGATAGCCTGACAATTCACTCCAAATGCACACTGCAGTATAATGATTAATTTCTCAAGAAGCATTAGGTTATGTTATGTATCTAGATGATCAGTGATTTTTCTTAAAGATATTGGAAGAAAAAGAACTATGACTTGAAATGTGTAAGAAACACAAAATAAAACTTGAACTTGTAATAATGAATTAGTCTTTATTACTTAGCATGTGCTTGCATGTGTTTGGGGTGGGTGTGCGTATATACACAGTCTCACATTCTCCTAACAAGTCTATGAAGCTCAAGAAGTTAATTATGTGCAAGCTCATTCAATCAGAAAGAAGCAGGACTAGAATGACCCACCCACCTGGCTCCAAGCCTAACTGTGCTTCTCAGAGAGCCCACTCCCTCCAGTTTGCCCAAAGAAGCTCTGTGTCTGTGACCTGTACCTCAGGCAACAGGAGTATCTTAATTGAATCCCTTCTTGATTCAGATCTGGTTACTTTGCAGTCAATCAACTCAACTTTTTGCACGTATTTAAATCTATAGCATAGCTTAGCGCACAGAAATGTTAGTTCAAAATATGTGTTGAATGAAAGGAGAAAAACGTCAATTCAACATTAAATCTATTGGTTTGCAGTTTAGGGCAGCTACTGTCCTAAACAAGGTGCTTTAACTAAGTAGCAACCTGATGTGTAAGATGGAAATGAAGATGAGCAAAAGGATTTCGAATGATGGAGTCTACTTTGCGAGGTTTTTTTATACAAGAAACGTTCTAATAAATATCTGGTAAATGAAAAAGGACTCCAAGGAGCAGGATATTAGGCATAAGCTGTTTTAGACATTGACAGCATTGTCTTATATATTTGAGGAGACTTCTACTTAGACAGGAATAATTCTTATTGTGTGTGCTTTGGATATTTATCAATGTACTTTAAGTGAAAGCACTACTTAAATAATTAATAAATAAAAATCTATAACAACAAAAATTTTCAAAATTAGAATAATGATTTCAGATTTAAGAAAAATTCTCACATTTTATTGATCAGCACATTAGACATAATTAAAGTAGTTCAAATATTTCACACAAATGAAAACAATAATTAAAAACCACCTAGTATAATTAAATAAGATAAACGGAATTTAAACCTTGAATTTAGATTTTCTTTCCTTTCCTTTTTTCTCTTTCTTTCCTTTTTTTTTTTTTCTTCCTTCTAATTCTGAGGTAGCCACCAACTTGGTATTCTTTTTTCTGATTCTCAAGCATTATCAGGATGCCTATGTTCGTTATCAATATAAATCTGTTTCCATAGTGTAGAAGATATAAATTAACTGATTCATAAAATTTACAACTCTGGGACCCAGGGATGTAGTTCAGTAGCATAGTATTTGGTACCGATTCCTGGTACCAAAAAATAAAAAAAGTAAAAATTATAGGTTGGTGCTGGGCTTATTTTATGTTTTTACATAAAGCAAATAAATCAATATATATGTATATATAATATTGGATTTACAAAAAAAGAAATATGTGTGATACATCACTAAGAAATAATAATTTAAAACACCCAGAATGACCACTCAAACTTAAAACAGCATTGTCAACACCAGTGAATCTACTTACATGCTCTTCCAATTTTATCTATTCACGAATTCCTAGATAAAATCACTATTTTGAATGTTGTTTTTAATAATCCTTTATCTTTCCATATAGTTTCATCAATATATATATGTGTCCAAATAATCAGTGTACAGTCTTCCATGGTTTGATTTTTTTATTCTATACTTGTCGGACTCATTATGTTCCATGATTCATCCGTACTGATGAATATAGCTGTAGTTTGTGTAATATTCCTTGCTGTGCTATATGGCTTTGCTTCCCACCTTCTATTAGCATTTAATTTGGTTCTCTTTCTTTTTTCTATACAAGGTACTGAACCCTTGGCTTTCACACTGAGTTATGTCCCAAAGCCCATTTTATTTTATTTTATTTTATTTTATTTTATTTTAGACAGAGTCTCAGTCTAAAGTTACCCAATTGAGGCTTGAAATTGTGATCTTTCTGCCTCAGCCTCCTACAGTGGTAAAATTACAGGTATGCACCACCATATTCAGATACTTTTCTTTTTCTTTAAACCTATGTAACCTGGGAGCTGGGGGTAGGAAAATGATGTCCACTGTCTGTATGAAATGATCATGGTAATAACACAGTTTCTTTCTCAAGAGTTACTAATATAAAGAGAAACCTGGTGGTCCCACGTACTAAGACAAACTACAGTATTGCCTTTATAAAATCTTAAGAGGAAGTATGAGGACCCAGTCATCACACTGTATTATGGTATTCATAAGCAAAAAGAAAGTACTTCTCTTGTTTTCTTTTTAAAATGCTTGACACATAACTGTTAATACTAAATTTAAAGTGTTTTCCTTTAGGAAGATCTGTGTTTCTGTATTATGCTAAAAAACTGTTAAAAGTTGAAATATAAGAATACCACTCAATAATTTTAAAAAACAAAACAGTAATATGTGCTATAACATGTGAACCTCAAAAACCTTATGCTAAGTGAAAGAAGGAAGATGCAAATGACCACATAGTGTCTAGAAAACGCAAATGTATAGACACAGAATGTAGCAGTGATTGCTTGGGCTAGAAACAAAGATGCAGATGGACTGCAAAGATATGTATGGAAGTTTGGGGGATCATGAAAATGGTCAAAATTGGTTTGAAGAACTCGATAAATTTACCAAAATCATTGACTTGTACAAGTGAAATTTATGGTGTGTAAATTATTCTCCAATAAAGTTGTAAAAATTCAGCTTCTGGCATAATGTCTCTGAGATACTAAATTTGCTTCATTGTTTTATTTCACTTAATGCAAAATCTATAGGAGGTTGTTTTTTTTCTCTTGAAGAAACAGCTTCAGTCTATGTTTTTAACACTTACACAGACACTATGTGCCTATCTTAAAGTAAAACCAGAATGGGAAATACAGAGCACCTTGAGAAGACTTACTTAGTTATGTAGATGACATCTGCTGAGTAAGAATGAGTTGGGCTACTTGTTAAGGGGTCTATGGCATTGGAAAGATAATCACCAATCCACCTAGAAGCAGAAAAATCCTTTAACAGCAGCTGATTTCCCAAGGGATCTTATGTCAGGATGAGGAAGGATTACAGGAAACTTCTAACACTTTATTTTCCTTCCTGGACTCCAGGAGAGGTTTCAGTATAAGTCAGTGGACAGGTCAATTGCTACTTGTACTATAGAATTTCGCTCATTATAACTTATGTCTTGCCTACCCTTTTTAAAGCCCCTTTCCGTCTGTCAAAAGCATTCAAAGTTTTAGTTGACATAAACTTGGTTTGTGAAGAGGTAGTTGCTAATTAAAGTAGGATATTGTGCTTCTCTTCAAAGAACACCAATTTATAAAAAGATAGGAATAGGATACATTGGACAGGACAATATCACAATTTGAGATGTGATTTTAAATGAAACAAAGCATATTAATCTCAACATGGCTCAGCACTAATGCTAAATTATCAGAAAAGAAATATAAACTGTTTAAAATATTTTTTAAAACAGAAATATTTATGGAACAGAGAAGAAAGGTGATTGTTTTCCTAATTTAAGCCTTTTTCCAAAACAACAATTTACTTTTATCTTTGTGCTTTTGGAGAAAAATGCTAACAGTTATCCTAGTGATAAAAATTCCTGTGATAGTTTTGCATGTCCAGATAGGAACAATGTAAGTGAAGTGTGTTTGTATAGCTTAACATTCCAGAAACAGTAGTCAGAGAGAAAGAAAGAGACAGAGACAAACTGAGAGAGGCAGAGAGATGGATTATCATTCTCAACCTTTTCCCAGTAGAGAAAAATTTTAAGATGACAGAATACACTACCATTTCACAAATACTCCTCAGACTACTGCAGGCTATATATTTCTTTCATGTTGTGAAAACATTATTTTTTAAAAAAAGACATCTGCCACTTGGTTTAAAAATTTATGAGTATTCCAATACATTAGAAAGAAAATCTTATTTCTGTATAACATTTTATAGATGAAAGATAAAAACTACCTGAAGAAGTTCTGAGATATTACTATTCTTTTAACTAGTTTCACATGGTATATGTCAGTAATATTTCTAGCACACTATGAATCATTTTGACATGCCTATATTTTATTCTTTTAAAAAATACATCTGAACTGAACATATCATACTCATGTTGCCTTTTAAAGACTTTGTTAAATCTAAAAAAGAGAGTGTATCTTCACCATCAAGTGAATATGTAAAAGTACTAACATAAATTGAAAGAGAAGATAAGAATGTCTGATTAGGAATCTCATTTTTCTCATTTTTCTAATGAGGAATATCATAATATATAATGAGGAAATATAATATATAATATATAATGAGGAAAATCATAATAAATGGAAAAAATAGGCATATTGCTAACCGATCTAATTTTAATTCAATTTTTATGTAAAATTTCTAAGGCTGTCTTTTTAGTATTTGGTAAGTTTATGAGACTTTTGTTCCAACAGATAAAAATCCACAAAAGATGAGGTAAGTCATAGTATCACAAGATTACTATCCATCATTAAGATATTGACTGAACACTTATTAAAAGAAGCGCCCTCTCTCTCTCTCTCTCTCTCTCTCTCCCCCTATCTGCTTTTGCTGTTCCTCTGCCATTTGCCACCCTGCCTTAGAAAAAGCCAGTTGCAGACTGAAACCTCTACAGTTTGGGCTGAGGATCAAATCCAAAGCTGTGGCCATGCTATGGTCTCTGTGTAGCCCAGGCTGGCCTGAAACTGACAGGGATCCTCCTCCAGCCTCTGCCTCCAGAGTGCTGGGATTATAGGTGTGTGCCACCACACCCTGGCTGGGTCTTCATTTCTGAACCCACCCCCCACCCCGCCGCCACCATGTAAAACATGAACTAAATAAACTTATTGTGCTTTTCAAAGAAAAAACAAAGAAACAAAGAAAGAAAAAAAAGAGCGAAGGTCTAAATAATTAGAATAAAGTAGTCCTGTGGCAGGAAGAAGTTGGAAGTGAGGGGTTAGAGGGTCGTGGTTCAGTGATAAAGCACTTGCCTACATAGTATGAACAAGGTCCTAGGGTCCATCCCCCATACCACAAAGTAAGTAAATCAAAAATTTAAAACAAAACACTTCAGGTTTTCATATTTTTCTTAACATAATAATAGACTATAAAAGAACAATGATAAACAATACATGTAATAGCCATTTCAATTCTTTGCAGGTGATTTTTACTTAATTTTTATAAGATGAACAATACATGAATATGTACACATAAAATAAAACATATGCATTTGAGTAACACTAAAATAGAGGCTTCATAATTCTATTACATTTTTAATTTAATGGGAAATCACATGCAAATACCATTATTAAAGAGGCATGATCGTTTTCCTTCTCTTCGAATAAAGTATTCAAGAATGTAATTTTAAAAAGAATTTCTGTTGCTTTGTTGGTCATTTTAAAAAGTTTATTTTCTTGGCTCATTGGCTGAGGATTCTATCCCATCACCAGTGGCCAAGTTGGGCTCCATTTTCTGTATTTATAAAGAACTAATATAAGTCTAGATTTCTTCACGATGCAACCACATAACTAAATATTTTCTTTTGCTCATTTATTGAAGCTAAAAATGATAAAGTTTTATTGAAATTGTACGTTGAGACTCAGAGTTTCTGAAACAACATGTTTAGCTCATCCTGAGTTACATAGCAGAGGCACTGGGAGTTCAAAATGATCAATAAATGCTAGTTAGCAATACTTACCAGCCATCAGACTGTGATGCTTATGCCGCATTCTCTCTCCACATGCAGCTTCACATAGGAAATCTGACAAGATCTCTGGACGTTCCCATTGTGGAGTAAAGGAACAGAGAAAAGCAAATGTAACAAGCCAAAAATAACACAGCAAAAGAACAAACTCCATTTCCCCCTCAACAGTGAAAGCCTTTCTACTAACCCCAGTATTTCTGCTTTCTGATCTGTAGTCAAGGAAAGGTAAACAGTGACCCAGTTTTTCCTGTTGGGATGTCTTTTCACCCAGATGATATACCTATCATTGCCATTATGCTGATACAACTATTCCTCATGCAGGTACCAATACAGTGGATGAGGCATCAGCTTTGTTTTATTCTGTTTTGTTTTTCTGATAAGGTGTCTTACCATTATGTGTCAAGCTCATGTTCTAAATAGTTTCAGGTGTGCTGCTGTATTAGGTATGCTTGTGCTTCCTTGATGTTATCCTCTCGTCACTTTAATTAAAATTTTGGACATATTCTCAAATTCCTTAAAAACTGGTTCTTCAACAGTGATAGAGAGCCTGTGTCATCTTTTCCATTGAGATTTTAGTAATTTTATCTCCAAGAGTTCTTTATGTTTTTAAAGTCACTTCACCTTTGCTACACTATTACTCACTGTTCTTTTTTATTTTTTCCACATCTTTAGTAGTGCTCAGCTACTCCACAGATTAATGGGCTTCTTTTTGGCAGATTTGTATATGTACACAACATACTTTAACCATTCCCTCCCATCACCTCCCTTGCTCCACCCTCCCCCTCGCTCCACATTTGATCATATTTATGCCCCTATTACTTGTCCTTATATTCTCTCTACTCCCACTATTTCCTTTCCTCTTGTCTAACAATAGTATCCTTTCTACTTTCTTGTGATCTTTTTCAGATTTCACATATTAGAAAGTGACATATACTAGTCACTTTCCCATCATTGGAATCAAATACCTGACACCCACCATTTAAAGGACAAGAGGTGAAATATTTGATGATATCAAAGACTTACTATGAGATTCTTAGATGTTATACCATTATTCTACATGGTGTGGATTTAATGAATTTGAGAGAAAAATAATAAGCAATCAAGCAAATCATTAAATAATCAAAATGTGAAAGGAATGACTAAAGTAATTATAGCAATACCAAGTGGACTTTTCACATGTAACTGAGGTCATATTTTTCATCCAAAACAATACAATTTTGGAATTTTATTATTTTGAATTTTTATAATTTTGAAAGCAAAGCCACACATACACATATACTTAGTTGTACTTAGTTCTTAGTTTTTAGGAGGAGAAGTTTTTGTTACTGTTGTAAATTTGATTCTATATACTCTTATCCCTAGCCCAAAATGAAAATGTAAAAAAAAAGACTGGTACTTTAAAATATACCCTCAGAAGTAATAATCACAGGAACAACTACCATCACAAACCATCATATACTGTACTATATGTTAAGCACTAAGTAAAACAACTTCATAAGCATTATCTCATTTCACTGTATGGGACTCATTCATGGTATCGTGGCATCACAGAGGAAGACTAAAACCCACCAAAGTTAAGAATATTTCCTGGTTCATACAACTACTTGTATAAGCAGAACTTGGACATAATCTCTTGGTTTATAGTTTATGAATGCTATATTGAGCCATAATGATTCAGTAGAAAAGTATAAAGATCATAGAAACCATAATTCTGCTAAGGACTTTTATATTTTATAATTTGATATTTTCCACCTAGCCAGTTCAATCTTGTATTCCAATTTACTTGAGAATTTTTATACCCTACCTTTCCCAGGCAAATTGTTTCATTATGATGGCCTTTGAAATTAGGTTAAAAGAAAAAAGAGCTTAATTTATTTATGCAAAAGGAAGAAGTTTAGCATCTGCCTAATATCCTAGCTTAAAATAATAGTGGTTTATCTGAAGTATGTCAGAATGATCAGTTGATAATACTCCAGTGCAATCAACTGTTTGTTTTTGTCTGTGAAGTAACTCACAAAAACACTTGGCAAATTTTATTACTGAATTAATCTAACCCATGTCTTACTTCTGTGTGGGAGCTGTGTGGTACACCCAAATGCACTAAATAAGGAATTCTTAAATTCTTCTACTAATGGTTCTTTAAAATTGATTTAGAGCCTCTAACAAGAGAATGGTCCTCCTGTCTTGGCAAACTTTAGGAATGAGAGTCAGATGACCTTCATCATCATAGACTATGAATCTGGGTATACAGCTTTTCATGATAATGATTCCTTTAAAAACAAAACCAAGGATCTGAAGCCTAAGTTTTATTATTGCTACTCTTGGTGTTGTCATTGAAATGACAGATGAGTCCTAGGTATATCTTCTCTTAATCTTAAATTGGTTGGAAGTTAAGAATAATATTAAATAAGAACCATTTTTTCCTACTATAATTTTAATGGAAAATTGTATGAACTGAGTGTGGCCCCAAAATCCATATGTTGGAGCCCTAATGTTATTGTACTTGAAGACAGGGTTTTTAGGAGGTAATTAAGCTTATATTAGGTCATCAAGGAGGGTTTCCTAATCTGATTCTGATAGAATTAATGGCCTTATAAGATCTCTCTCTCTGTCTCTCTCTCTCTCATATATATATATGCAAATATACAGATAGGAAAATGTAGCTAGATAGTACTCTATAAAGAATTGATACCCTTTCTCACTTTCTAAGGGCTGATAAGGATAAGTTAATTTGATTCATGTATGTCACTCACCAAAGGACAAGAAAGTAGAAAAGACAGAATGTTATGATCTAAAATATTCATTCAGCAAGAGGAAGCAATTTATGCAGATCAACCCTGCTTTAGGTTCTGAGTTACAACTGAGTAAGATAAATGAAGTCTTTAGGCTCATGAGATGTACATTATAGTCAGGGGAGAGGATAGAGATAATAAAGTAAGAAAACTTCAGAAAAATAATTTCAGAACACACTAGTTTAAAATGAGGCTCAAGAGTCAGATCATATTTAAACCCAATGTCTGCCATTCGTCCACTATAGTAACTAACGTTGGAGACTGACCTCCCAGGGTGAACTCTACCTCCTGGTATTCATGTTGCTGATTAGGGCCCTCCTATAGGCTGGACATACCCTGTGATTAACTTTTGTCCAACAGAATGAGGCACAAGTGATGTGCAAATTGTGAGGCCAAGAGGACTTTCACTTCCCATTACAACCATTAGGAAACCTCACTCTGATGGAAACTGCTACCATGTAAGATATTCAATTATCTGAGACAGTTAGGTAGAAGAAGCCACATGCAGAGTTTGAATTGAGGGAGAGACTATGCCCGAACTTAACTATTCTAACCATTCCAAAGTCATGTTGCTATTCAGCCTATGGAGTCTTCAGATGATTTTAGCCCCCATGCTTTCTGCTGCCACATTAAGACAGACACCAACTAAAAACCATCCAACTGAGCCCTGTCAGCCCATACAACCAAGAGAAACAGTAATAATTTCAATCATTATTTTGTAATATTGCCCAGCTATAGACAACTAGAATACCAACTTCATGAAATTAACTGTGCCTCATTACATGGATGATGCAAGCTCTAAATGAATAAACCTAGAAACAGCTTATAACATTGACTGGTATGTGTAAAAACTTAGTAAATGTTAGCCTTCATTTTTAATAAATAAAACAGGATGATGGAACAAAAATATTCATAATTGGATGCTCAAGAAAATTTTCACATGGAAGATGATGCTTGAACTCAGTCCTAAAAATAGGACAGCCAAGCAGTGAGCCATATAAAAGCTTCCAAACAGGAAGGACGCAAGTACAAAGCTCCTGGGGGACACAGATGCAACCAGTGTGCCTGGAAGAGAGTAAGCAAAGAGTCATACAAGAATTTGGATTTTATATCAGATTTAATAGGAAGCTTTAACAGATTTTAAGCAAAGGAATGTCTTAGATCACTCAATTGGTAATGGACTTCAGGAGGACAAGGATGGAAGAAAAAACTCTTTAAGAGATTATCTGTTGGAGTCATCTGAGCAAGGATTTTGAAGACTTGAATCTGACTGTAGCAGAGAAGGTGGAGCAGAAAGGGAAGATCCTGGGGTATGTTCACTGAATGAGTAGACCTGGGACTGTTCATCAGACCTCCATGGTAGAGATGAAATTTTTATTTTAACAAAATCCCCTGGCATTTAAATTACTTAAGTCACCTTTGACAGAGTTCTAAGAATTATTCTTCAGGGAATCTCGAATCTATATCATTTTAATATAATTCAGTGTTCAACTGTTGCTGATTGTTGTTAATGAACAGGAAATCACAGAAAAAACTTTCTCAAACTTTTGTCTGCTGATTATTCAAACAGAAAGAAAAATTCCAAGCAATGTGGTTTTGTGGAAGAAGTACCACAAAGAAAAGCAAGACATGGGTTCAAGTGACAATACTATCAGTGGCATCTCATGGGAACGGAGTTCTTGACCACATAGGGCCTCTGTGGTGCTCAACTTTCAGTTCTGACAACATATTTCTTTGTGTTTCTATTTTAAAATGCTACATAACAGAGAAAGATGTCATGTTCTTGAGATTAAGATTTATGCTCTTGAATGTTCCTGCTGGTACCAGTGTCTTAACCCTATGATGATTCTCCTCAAGGCTAAAATCACCTGACACAAGGAAATCATTTTAAAGAAGGAGCCCATTATTCTAATGCCCATCTTCTTCTAAATCAACAACACAAAGGCTGACAGTAAGTTGGGCTGTATCTCTTTCATGTCCATCAAAATATCATATTCAACTTACAAGTTTTATAGGTATCTTCCATATAACCCACAAGACTGTTTTAGAATAACTTGGGACATTTTACTTGAAATTTTCTTATAAGATGTAAAACAGTAATCACTCAAGTAAGCTTTGCTAAAACTTCACCATTATAGGGGAAAACCTCTGGCACACATTCAGTTAAGGTTTTCATTTCATATAGAAGCTCTTCTTCAGTAGTGACCAAAGAAAAGAAAGATCCTAAATAAAAGAATGAAGGCAAAGAACCTGCATGGTACATGACTGAAGAGTTTCCCTGTCTTCTTCTCTTTTTTAGCGCTCAGTAGTTATTAAAAAAAAAAAAAGTTATTCTGGTATTAGCAAACAGGAGAATGGCTTTGTAAAGTTTTTACCTCTCACTGTGTACCTGAGTTTTGTTCAGTCCACTTGCTCCCACTGTGTCCTTGAAGAGTACAGGTGTAGCTGCCTTCAAAACTCCATTACAGAGCATGTGCCATGCGAGATATGAAATGCAAGCCCCCAGAACCGCAGAGCCTTTCTTTAAACATTACTGTTTGTTATTTTTCAGCTTTAAATCTTAGTGTTGTCATCTGATTGACAACTCATTAAACTAAATGTGACAGGAGAGGGTTTTGGTGTAGTGAGCACCAAAAAGACTTCTGGTTACTGAGGACAGATGTACACCATTGGCTGAGCCAGAAAAAGAGAATAGCAACATCAAGCACCACTAACACTGACCTCCTCTGATTGCTAAAATATAACAGACTGGGGCCAGGGGTTTAGCTCAGCAGCCTAAGTGTCCGCTTGGCAAACATGAGGTCATGAGTTTGACTATATATATATATATATATATATATATATATATATATATATATATATATATATCAGACTGGCAGCATCATGATTTGTAACAAAGGGATAATAATACTCCACTTATAAAATGCAGTTAAAATGCAGTTAAAATTTAGTTTTTTATTTTAATTTTTTTATTTTGAAGAGAATAAAACCAAGTGAAATAAAACAGAATAGAGTCAATCAGAGCAAAACAATGAATGTGATACAGGACTAGTGAAGTTAAAATGTAATAAAAACAAGGTTAATCTTCAACGAGTTTATAAGAAGATGAAGAGCAATTAATTAGCAGTAAATAAATGGTACAGTAACCTACACCCAAGAAAGAGGCACCAACTCACATAAAAGATCAGAAAATTGGGATTGACTACCATCAAATAAAAACAGGAACACTGAATCTGCTGGAAGATATAATTAGTAAAATTCTTGACAATATAGGGATAGGGATAGGCATAGGCAAGGGCTTTCTGAACAGAGCCTCAATTGCACAAAAAACAACATCAAGAATCCACAAATGGGGGCCGGGGATTTAGCTCAGGGGCATAAGCACTTACTTGCCTGGCAAGCATGAGGTCATGAGTTCGGTCCCTGGTACCAAAAAAAAAAAAAAAAAAAAGTCCACAAATGGGATTATATCAAATTAAAAAGCTTCTGTACAACAAAACAAACAGCTAATAACATGAAGAGAGAACCTATAGAATGGGAAAAATTTCTGCAATCTACTTGACAGAGAACTACTATCTAGAATATATAAAGAACTAAAATAAATAAATAAAGACTCCCCAAAATAAAAAAAATACAAAAATAGGCAATTGAAATGAACACTTTTCAAAGAAGTACAAATGTCCACTAAGCACATGAAAAAGTGTTCAGCATATTTGACCATTAGAGAAATGCAAATTTAAAAAAACACTGAGATTCCATCCTACTGCAGTGACAATGATGATGGCTATGGAGAAATTCTTGGAAGGTTATGGAGAAAAAGCACCTTTCTACATTGTTGGAAAGAATAGAAACCAGTTTGCATACTGCAGAAATCAGTATGGAGTTTCCTCAAAAAACTAAAATACAAATTCCATTTGCCCTAGGTATATCTTTTCTGGGTATCTTCCCAAAAGAATGTAAGTCTTTATATTACAATAGCTAAATTATGGAAGTAGTTTAAATCCCAACAAAGATGAATGGATTAAGAAACCATTTCATACATAGGAGAAAGTGCTACTAGACCACAAAGAGAGGTAAATCTGAGCCATTTGCAAGAATATGGATGGATCTTGAAACCATAATATTATGTAAAATAAATCAAACACATGTTAAATATTACATAGTTTCTCTAATATAGTTTCTCTAATATGAGAAATCCAAGGCATAAATAAAAGAGAGGTAGTAGAAAACAGGGAGGTAGACAATGGAAACGGGAAGGGGGTGTAGTTAAGTAAAGGGAAAGGCAGGGAAAGGGAGAAAAAGTGATCAAGATGTGATATGTACATGCACCAATTCCCCAAGATAAGTGTAATTATAGTGTATCACAAACATATTCTAATAAATAAAAGAAGCAATCATCCCTGGTACCAAAAAGTGGGAAAAACAATGCATGGTTCTGATGATTTGTGAGCCTGGTGCCTCCCAACCCCATGACGGAAAGGTTATAAGAAAGGATGAAAATTTGAACTGACAGAATACTCCCCTCCCAGAGAAAATGTGATGGCATACAAGTCAATTCAAAAGAAGCTTCTGGTATTTTCCTTCCATAAAAAAGGAAGTAAATTGTTCCACTCAGAACAAGTAAACCAAATTTGAACTTCCTAAAAATTTATCAGCTGATAAAGCAGGATTTAAGTTCAAGGACACATTCCTGTGCCTAATCCTCATTTTACAACTTTTGGAGATAAGTTTTCCTTAGGACCAAAATCTTGCAAAGATAGATTTTCCTAAAAAACAAATTGTTAGATATGTGCAACAAATTGGCCAGATGCCACTGAGATACAAACCTACAAGTAAGGTAAGAACTTTTAGAAACGATCTCACACTTTCAGAGCAAGCACAGTTTTCAATTTAATTCTTGAAAGAGTCATGTTTAGAGTATTTCTTCTGTTATTGTAAGGGTTAATCAGCTTCTCAAAAATGCTTCTCTCCTCACAGAATATAGTTTATATTTGGGGGAAATCTGGCATAGTTTAAGATACAGCTCAACTGATTTGCTCAGTAGAATCCAACAGTAAGTCATGTTCCCCGCCCATTTGTCCCTGAGTTTTTTATTAGTAGACGCAGACATAAAATTTCAAGAGAAAGGCCATTACTCACATACTTTCTTCAATAACCCTAAAGGACAGCCTTCTTCAGTCTTATACCCAAGCCAGTAGCCATCTCTTACAGAATTTAGAAACATACCAGAATTCATTACTAATCCTGGTGTCCTTCCTAGCCTAAGGGTATCACTGTGGAATAATAGGACATGAGACTTAATTTGTGCTTATAGTTTTATAAAGAAAAATAATTACTAGGCATAAAATTAACCTTGCAGTATGAAGTTAGTTTTGTTCACTTCCAGAAATTGCTATTTTTAAATTTCCGATATTGAAAAACTATGCAGACAGCAGCAACCTATTCATAAGCACATATTATTGTGATTGTTACTATCCCCAATATGACCTAAGAAGCCTACTCTCTAGGGTATGGCAGAAAGTGAAACCCAAAAACATTTTTTAAAAAGTTATTTTTTTACCCCACGAAGAAAAATCTTCACAGCTTAGTATCCTGGTATGAGTAAGGCCATAATGTAGATTTTTAAATTATCATTCCTTTCCAGAACACAAACAAATAAACTATTCATGATTATTTTGCAGTCACCTCAGTGCCTATACATAGACGTACAAACACACACACACACACACACACACACACAAATTTCACAAAGCACTGGCCAGTGCCCATTTTCACATAGCTCTTCAGCTTCAAAACAACTTCAACTTTCATGTCTTACCAAAATTGAGAAAAAGTGAGAAAAATCAAAGAAAACTAGTTTGGAAATCAGTAGGGAAATTTTTTTACAGTCCCATTGAATATTCTCTTAATGCTGCCTTAGATCTCAGATTAAATTATTATACTTTCAGAGTTGTAGTAAGGCCACTTTTACATAAAGACAAAGGCAACTTCAACTTGATATTTCTGTCACCCCTGCTGTGGGAAGAGTCCTTTTCCTGGTTTATAACATCAATCACTCTTGCAATAAATCTTGGTAGTGGATATGGTCATTTAAATCTCCACCTGCACAAACAACAGAAAATAAGAGCTCATAAATCTCTACACTGGTGATTAACAAATTTTGGACCCTCGGCAAAGATATTAGGGGGGGAAGGTTCACTAATTCATTAATAAAGACTGATTTGCTGACAATCTGTTTAGTTTACAGCATAAGGGGAAAGCAAACAAGACCCTGCTAACAAAACAAAACGTTAGAGGTTAGTGAATTCCCAGCTGAGCTCAGGATTAGAGATATGATATCTTAATGTAGCAGAGGGGTTCAGACTCTGAGCCAAACACTTAGAAGCTGCTTTTATGTTTTGCTGCAGCCCTCATACTGGATGCCTAATTGTAAGGAAACAAAATCAGGCAGAGAATTAGTAGGAAAGATGCATATATTCAGTCTCTCTGGTTTGAGGGCATTAGTTTTGATCAATTCCTGTGTTCCAGTACCCTTTGCCTGTCTACTTCCTTTGAAGAAGATTTTTTTTTATCTTCCAAGAAAGATGTTCTAAACTGGGGTTAAAGATGGAAAAGAACATTTCCCAAATATATAATCCTGCTTTGTGTTTTCTAAGGTCAGCTTTACATGAAGAACCCAGGTAACAAAGAGGATGGCAGAAGAGGAGGGAGCAGCAATGAGAGGAAGTGTGCATCACAGATCTCAAGCAAAGTGATATAGGAAAACAACCAAGACTCTTAAGATCACATTAAATGCATTTCAGGAAAAGATTGCAAAGAAAATTTTCATCTCAGCATAAAGATAAATTTGAGTCATTCATAGGAAAATGGATGTACTTTGAGGCTATAAGGCTAAGTGAAATAAATCAGATACTAAGATTAAATATTCCATGGTTTCTTTTATATGAGACCCCGAAGCATAAGTAATTTAAAGAGAAACATAAAAGATAAATGATAGGAAACAAAAAGATACACTTTATAGCAATGGGAAGAGGATCTGGTGATTGAGTAAACAGGAAGTAAAAAGTAACAAGACACAGTATGTATATGCACCAATTTCATACAATTGTCATGTATTCCATGCATTTGTCATGTATTACAAACATATGCTGTTAAAAAAATAATACAAGTGTAAAACTCGAGGAGAGCAGAGGAAAAAGAAAAGGCTACCCACTAATAAAATATTTTCCACACATTCACATTACTGTATCTCACTTCCTGCCACTCACACTAAACTGGGTGTAGCTGTGGATGCGTGCGCAATGGTCAAATGTGTGTGTGTATACACTGGCAGTTCTTTGATAACTTCAGGTGGATTTTATTTCATACTTTCTCCACCATCACCATAAATATTGTATGAAGGGCTTGTTTTCTTAATTGGCCACAGGTAAAGTGGGAAGGTTGTCTCAGTAAAGCCTGGAAATCTTCAGTGATGCTAGCTGAAGGCTGTTGAGCGGACCTGCATTTTAATTGCCCTTCCTCATAAGGGGGTGTGGTGGAGTGCTTGGGGGATGCTTGGCTGGAAGGCCTTAAAGAGCAAAGGATGTAGACATTTTCCTCAAGTTCTCAGTAACAACCATCTGGGACCCCTTTAGAGGAAAAGAAGGGCTTAGGAGACAGAGGAAAGCAGGACTGGCCCCTGCTAGGTCTGGGCCAGAATGGAAGAAGGAGACCGTTTTGTGAGCATGGTAACTGGGCTGATTTATGTTAGAAGCTGGAAGTCGTGGTCTGTGCCTGAGTCTCCTCTGCTTCTGAAGGGTCTGGTAGCTCTGCTGGGCCTGACAGGCCCCTCCCCTGAACTGCAAGGATCCGCCTCTCTATTCCCCAGATAAATTCCTAGTGTCCACCAAATTCCTCAGCGCTCTGTCACACTCCTCTAAGGCCACGACTCCGGGGGTGGGGAAACACAGCGCCGGTTGGTTCCCTTCCCGCAGAAGCCTTTGCGGTTGCTTTTCACAACTTTGTGAAGGGGAAGGGGTGAGAGCCCCCCAACTGCTGCAACTCCCAACAAGAGCTGGCTGCTCCACACCTCCTGACATACTTGGGAGCCCCATTGGTCTCGCTCGCTCTTTGCTTCTCTCCCCCTCTCTCTTCCTCTGTCTCCCTCTCGCCCTCTCCCCTAAACATGTCCACCGGCTCGCTCAGCGATGTGGAGGACCTCCAAGAGGTGGAGATGCTGGAATGCGAAGGGCTAAAAGTGGACTCCAACAAGGAGTTTGTGACCTCCAACGAGAGCACCGAGGAGAGCTCCAACTGCGAGAACGGGTCTCCGCAGAAAGGCCGCGGAGGCCTGGGCAAGAGGAGGAAGGCGCCCACCAAGAAGAGTCCCCTGAGCGGGGTCAGCCAGGAGGGAAAGCAGGTCCAGCGCAACGCAGCCAACGCTCGAGAGCGGGCCCGCATGCGGGTGCTGAGCAAGGCCTTCTCCAGGCTCAAGACCACGCTGCCCTGGGTGCCCCCGGACACCAAGCTCTCCAAGCTGGACACGCTTCGGTTGGCGTCCAGCTACATCGCCCACTTGAGGCAGATCCTGGCTAACGACAAGTACGAAAATGGTTACATTCACCCGGTCAACCTGGTGAGTCCTGGGTTTGCCTTGCGGTGTGAGCGCTGGCCCACCAGGGGGGCTGGAACTAGGGGTGCAGCGCTGGTGTGACAGGCCCACCTGGGCTACCTAGGAACCCGCTGTGATCCACACAGCCCAGCGCCTCTAGGGACCGGTTGCAGGCTCTCCCAACAGTCCTTGCTCTCCACTCTGCGCCTGCGGATCGGGCTGATTTATGCCAAGTTTTGACTGGGCAGCCCAATTAGGGATTTCCAAGGGTACTAAACTGGCAAAGGGGAGGAGTCCCCGTGCCGGGGCTCTCCTGCTCTCCTGCCCTCCTGCGCTGAAGGCATGGGTGTCGGACAAAGAACACTGACAAAGTGCTTCACACTCAGGACATATTTTATTAATCCCCAGTGTTCTTTTAGCTAAGAGTAAAACTTGATTGTCCCTTCTAAATCTTACAACTCCATTCCTTCCCAGGATATTTAAGACCATTAGGTATGGACTCAGTTATAACTTCCTTTGTAATTATCCGTGGAAGTGATCCAATTGTCTCAGTATTCTGTGCTTCTATACATGGATTAACAATTTAAGTTCCACCATTTCTGGCAAGTAGCATAATCAGTAAATTTGCACAAATATTAGTGCAATGAATAATATGAGAATGTCACTCTCATCTAAGGTTTAAGAACATGTTATATGTGTCTTTTTTAAAAACAGCAATGGTCATTGAGCTTAATTTTTTTTAAATATAAGATTGCAACTTTTCTTGAGCTCATTTTTGTCAAAGAAATTTACTTTATAAGAAATGTGTTTTAGTTTCTTTTTCATGTGATTTCATTTTTAAAACTTACAGATTCTAAAGAGAAAAATAAGAATAATTTGCTAAGACTTCTGTTTACATATGATAAGAACCAGAGATTGGCCTCTTAAAAGGCAGGTCTTATCAGCAGCATTGGTGAGAGACGTTTGAATTGTCTTCTCACTGAATTGGCCTCAGGAATTGGGAGGAGAAAACGCAAAACTACATTTCGCTATAAAAACTTCTTTTCAATTAAAAATTTATTTTTAAAATTAGATGGGTAACCTTTTAAAATCTGAAAAGTAAGGCCAAGAACATTTACAATCGCTGCTGCCTTCATTTTTGAATAAGAAACTTAAATGCGCTTAATTATGAAACAACCTGGAGAAAGGAGAAGAAAGCTTTGCTTGCTCAGTCGTAGAAAGCTGATCTGAAAGAAAATGTTCCTGTAACTTTTATTAGCATGCCCCTCCCTCTTAAAGCTTGGGATTGATTTAAAACTGTGGTTAAAGCCCAGGTTTGTGATGGAGGAAGCCAAAGTCAGCACCGGAGAGATAGATGGGGGTGAAGGCCAGCGGACCTGGAAACTTGACCACGGGCCTCACTCCGGGCTCCGAGGGCGCTTTGACCCGAACCGGTGCCCCGCAGGCGCAGGGTCCCTCCCCACTTCGCGTCACCGGAGCCTCTGCCTCAGCCCCTGCCGCCCTAGCTTTCTGAGGTGGGGTTTCCACCTGGGCCCCGTCTGCTCTTACCCTAAAGCTTGCCATCACCACGTCGGGCCGCGACTCGGCGCCAAGGCCACCTTCGGCTCTATCCAGCCTGGTCGCACTAGGGCACCGAACCAGTCGCGGAGACCGCGGCCTCTCCAGCTCCCCGCGCGCCTGCCCTGCGCACCCTGCCCGGTCCCAGGCTCCGCGCCCAGCCCTCCCCCTCCCCCAAGGCCACTTACCTCCCCCACCCTGTTCTCTCCTGCAGACGTGGCCCTTTATGGTGGCCGGGAAGCCCGAGAGTGACCTAAAAGAAGTGGTGACCGCGAGCCGCTTGTGTGGAACCACGGCGTCCTGACCTTGGAGGTGCGAGTCTGGGAAAGGCGCGCTCCCGCGGGAAGCGGCCCGGGAAGGCGACCCCTGCCCTCCCCGCTCGCTCTCTGTCTCTGCTTCCCCCTCGCAGCGCTCCGCTCCCCAGCCCAGCCTGAGAACCTCTACATCGACGACGAGGAGATTCGTTTCCAAACCAGAGGAGGTCAATTGTATTTACGGATTCCCATCTATTTAACTTTATTAACTTCTACCGTGAATGGTTCTGTGAGCCTTGCTGGTCCAAGTGCAATATGTAATTATAAATCTATAAATAGATAATAAGAGCCTATCAATGTGTATCTTTTTTGTACAGTATGTTGTAAAATGTAGATCATAGAATAGCTGACTTTGACAGTCACATTTATAAAGTAATTCACTTAAAGATATATATTTTTTTCAAACAAGTTTTGCTACTTTCAAAAATAAATCTTTCTTATATTACTAAAAGCCCTAGTATTGGTCTGTTTTCTTTTTTAATTATTTGGAAGAAAAACGGAGAAAACCACGAGAAAGTTTGATTTTCTTTATAAAAGGTTATGCTAAACCTCGATCCTAACTTCAAGTAAAGGAATAAATAGGAATTTCACCGTGAAGACGGTGGAACATATTCAGTCGTGAGATTTTAAAAGAACTCTTCCAAGTTACATTGAAGACCGTTAGAAATAGTGTAGCTGTAAACACAGAATATGTAGGATTAAAGTTTAGTTACACCGATCCAGAGGGCAAAACACAACACGCGCGCACACACACACACGCACAAACACACACACAATCTCCTTTTCAAGTATTCCACAGTGTAACTGCTGACACGGTCAGGGAAGTAAACTGCACACTTTATAACTTTCCAGGCATGGATGTGAGCCCAACAACCAATGCTTGCGGATTAAAGAAGAACTAATGGAAACTTTGAAAGATACAAATTCCATTTCCTTTAAGGTGCGGTTTGCGATTTCTACATGCTGCAACATACCTTATCTATTTCTGATGGATAATCCATTAATTCTAACGATAAAGTGCATGCCTGTATTTTGGTTATGGTTACCCTGTGACCAGCTCCCTCCACGACTTCCGGCGGGCTGGGTTTTAATTTAAACATCTTCCAGGCTACGGAACAGCTCAGAGGGGAAGATTACGTTGAGATAAACAGAGAGGCGAAGCCGAGGATCCTGGAACCCGGCTCCTCGCTGCCCCTGCGCAGCCCGGGGCGGCCGATGCGCCAGATGCCACCGCGGCTGTTTAATGTTCGGGGTTATGACCGCAGTGTTTACAGGACGTCTTCGGTTATTTATACTGTTATTCCTCGCAGAGGGCCTTGAAACTTCCGCTTCATTTGCTCTTTATTTTCGATTTTCCCCGTTTTCCCGGCTCAGTGTGGTACCTGGCGTAATGATCTCCCACCCGGTCCCCTCCCGCACTCACCTCCTGCCAAGCTCGAAGGCCCCTGCTCTGTTCCGAAGGATTCTGCTCAGTTAGTCCAGACTGGGGACCAGGGAGCAACTGCTCCAAGGGTTCACTGCCACCAAGTGTAACTCTCCACTCTCCCAGGACTCGGGTGACCCCTCATCCCTGTCAGTTGTCCCTGGAGGCTCTTTCAAGGTGTCAGGCAACTTTTCACTGCCACCCCAACTTGACTTTCATGCACACTTCTAAAGCTCTAGTCACAGCCACGTTCCCCAAATTCACCCTCTTTATTCACTTCTACCAAAGGAACACAGCCCTCGCCTCAAATGATCCAGAGTTCAAGTCGGCAGACTGGTACCAGCAAGATTCAGTTATTTGCCTTGCACGCTTAGCAGACTTTGCAAGTTTGTGAGTACCTTTGTTGTTGTTACAGAGCAAATGAAATTCTGAGCACTCCACAAGGCAGCCCCCACAGAGAAGCAATTTCTTGTTCATTCTCTGACAACCCTGAACTGCAGGCAGACATTTATAAAAGGCCCCATGCACCCTACCAATAATTTAAAGTCTTGGCTGGGAAGAAGAAAGGTGGGTATGCATGGGGAACACATGGATTTCATTCTGCAAGCAGCTAGGCAGTTACTAAAAGGCCTCAGTTTTCTCATTCTTGCAAATAAAAAAAATAAAAGGTGAGGATAGTCATAGTCATACTTTGGTCTTTCACTTCACAAAGACGCCGTGTAACTCAAAGGTACGTGAAATCTCTATAAAGGAAAGGCTCTGTGTAAATGCTGGTCACTCATACCAAATGGCAGGTGGAAACTCTAGATGCAAAATGAAAGCATCTCAGGCAGAAGGGTCAAAGGACGCGTGTTTATAATGTGAAGGGAATTACCTTCTTATTGCATTGATGTGTCTCTTTGATGCAACACTGGAGCCTTCTCACCTTTCACCTCTCCTAATACTCTCCAAATTTGTCCAGAGTTGTTTAACAAGGTGACTTCCAGAAATCCAAAATCCAAGAAAACTCAGAGAACAAAAACAGAATCTAAAAGATGCAAATAGTAAGAAAATGCTGATGTCTTGATAGGAATACACAGTCCCATCAGGAACCTTACCAGTAGAGCCTGGGCACACTTGGGTGTCCATAGGCATAGACTGAGGGAATCAAATAGTGGAGAGGGAATGACTGCCTTGTGGCTACCACTAGTCCCAGAAACATGACAATGTGACCAGCCTACACACACCTCCACCATACTCATACACCCTACATACATGATTCCTTCTCCTATGCTAGATGGCCAGTGTACCTACATACTTAGCATGCCCAGCTTCCTTGTCGCTTTTGTTCTCCTTGTGTCTCTCCGGGAGAGCACAATTTCCAGCCTGCCTGGTGCCCAGCCCAGGTATTTGGTATGCTACAGTTTGAGGAGCAATGGCAAAACAGGAATGATCGTCTGCCTTAAGTCAGCAGAGGTGGGGGGGTGTAAAGGAGTACCTTGTGATTTGCAGATTATGAAAATTATGTTTGAAGGTACTTTCAGAAAGAATCAGGGGTTGTTTAAGGAGGCTCAAACAGATGCGTAGAAGAAGAATGAAGTGTTTCTAAAAAATGTGAATTCTCAGGAGGAGCAGACCATACGTTGTACTGTGGCAGGGGAAATGCACTATCTTCTCTCTCTTCTTTAACTAATAATTCAGTGTGCTTTTAGCAGATATTTTCACTGTCAAGTTGGAGGGGGTTTTCTGTCTGAAAAGAGAAGTAGTAAACAGCTCTGTTGACCATAAGGTATATATATTTAATGATTACTAAAAGCTTTGCCAGATGGGACTTTTACACCAGTGCTTCTTTTTGTCAAAACCCCAATTTGTTCCAACGTCCAGAGGTGCTGATATCAGACGGGGACCAGGAATTAGTATTTCTCACAAGTTACCATGCCATGCTACCCCCCCCCCCAACTAACCTGGAGACATTTTGAGAGTCACCGTTTTGAGATCTGTCTTATTAGGCAAACAGAAAAAGCAATTGCAGAGGAAAAGAAAATATTGCAGAAGGACAACAGGCTGATTAAATATTGCATTCACTCTAAAATGGCAAGCAATGGGTCGTTAATTCTTAGTTGTCCACCTGGAAAGAAAACCCCTCATGCTCAGAAAACAAAGGGCTTGATCCACCCTAGAGGATGGATGCCTGTATGCTCATCTTGGGGACTCAAAGATAAATGTCAGTCGTTAGGTGATGCATTAAGGTCTTGGGTGGACTGGGGCCAGGCTGCTGCTGGCTCCCTTGCGACCTCTAAAGGGAAAGGAAATTTGGGCGCCCTGGCTCAGGCTCGCTGCTAGAGGGTTTCTAGCTTCATTCTCAGGCGTGGCTTCAGGTCGCTTCAGTGGGAGTGTGGTCAGCTCTGATTCAGTGCTAAGCACACGAAGAAACTGAATTGGAATTGGGGTAAACAGATGTCAGAGGGGCGAGTGAGGACAGCAGTGGAGAGACGAGGAGAGCCGGAATAGGGAAAGGCCTTTGGCGGTTTTTCTGCTTGGGAGAAGAGTTGATGGAAGTAGGCAAGCAGAGGAAGGACGCTTCCAGCTCCACCGCTACGCAGTCTTTTCTGTCCCTTCCCCTGCGCGGTCTGGGAACAGCGGGTGCCCCCGCAGCGCAAGAGTGGCAGCCGCACCTGTGCGGTCTGGGTTGCTGCAACGCACCGGGGTGAAAGCGGCAGCCGGCCAGGCGGAGTTGGCCCAACAAACATCCCTTCTGAGCTTCGCATCCTTCCCTCCGAGTTCTGGCTGTGCTCCTGGAAACTCACTGGGTGCCAGCGGCGTTCTTGAGAGTCGAATCAGCTTCCTCCGCGTGACTGGGCGGTTCGCGCCTTTGATCTTCCGAGCCGGGCAGTTGCTGCTGCTCCACCCTCCTCCCTGAAATCACCCAAAGGATTAGCTTCTGAACCCCTCAGGGCAGAGGGAGGAGACAGGGTGGGAAAAGGCGCACAGACCAGCCATTGAGGACGCAGCAGTGAGGAGGCCAGACGCCGAAGAGCAACGTCACACTGCGCTTATGCACTCAGCATCCCGTGTAGTGCTGGACACCTCTCCAAGCTTCGAACCCTGGATGAATTCTTAACTCTTAGAGGTTATGGAGAAGGAAGAAGGAAGGAAAAAAGATAGGGGACATCGAGGAGGAGGGAAGTGGGGCTATTCTTAAAGTTAAACTGAACGTGAGCTCTTTATTGAATCTGTGTGCATATCTGAGAAGAAAGAAGAGCAAGTAGATACGGTGGGACCAGATGGAACCAACTTCAGTGAGATGTTCTAGCTTCCTACGGGACTCACATGGAATGTGTCCCTCCCTTCTCCTGTTAAAAATATTATTCAATTCTCACTTATTAGCTGGAAACTTTATAACAATAAAATGTTCACATGGTTTTATTTTATTTATCTGTTCTTTGGCACCAGGAATCAAGCACATGGTACAAGGACCTTGTGCTTGCTGGGCGGCGCTCATGCCTCTGAGCTATATCCCTGGCCCCCATGATTTGATTTTAAAATTAATGCAGTTGGTGATGAGGATGTACTTTGTGGCCTCTTGCAGATACAAGCTTGATTCTATTTTAGTGAAGAAACCTTTGACTGAGTCCTTAAACAAGATCCTAGATCTTTCTGGATCTTAGTTTTTCCATCTATAAAATGAGTGTAATAATCACTGCTTTGATAAAATAATGTGCATGTGGGGGCAATATTTGACATAGGATAGATATTAATTAATATTAATTCTTCCCTTCTTTTTGTCATTAAAATAAAAAGTGACCAAAAAGATGATATATTACTTCCCTTAAATAGTCACCTACACACTAGTAAATATTAATTTTTTGTGATAATCCAGTTGCATCAAATTATCTTGAATGTGATTTAAAAGGTTGTCATTCAGGTTTGTTTCTTCTTCAGTGATACCCCACTGCTTTATCTGGACTTGATCCTGCCCTTAATGCTGTATTTCAGCAATTATCACCCTATTCCTAATAGGTAATGATGATTTTCTTCATTTCTCTGGATTATAGTCAGGGTTTGCAAAGGAATAGATTCACCCAAAAAGTCAAATGCAAAAGAGTGCAGGAGATCTGTCCATGCACTAGAGACACAACAAATCCAGCTGAGGGCCTGAATCCCACTGCAATGTTCTGCACAAGTCCAGCTGAAGACCTAGAACCCATGGCAGTGTCTCCTACAAGTCCATATCAAGGATCTGTCCTGGGGAGGTCCAAAGTTCAGTGGTAGAAACTAGAAAGTCTGCACCGGCGGGATGAAGCACCCATCCCAGCAGGTCAAGGGATCTGCACTGGAGCCTGGAAGTGATGCTCAAGGTAAGGACGAGAGCTCCCCTGAAAAGAACCACAGCCGTCCTCAGCTCAGTGACAGCTGGGCCCTGAGCTCTCTGATAATGAGAACAGCTGACACAACAAGCTTCTCCAGCAATACCTGGCCATCTTACCCTCCAGTTCTCCTATTATGCTATTGGCAATAATCCTGGCATGGATTCCACACTGATTCAGTTCACCTGGGTGTTATAAATTGCTCACTAGTTAATCCACACTCTCTGCTACTTAGCAGACCATGCCTGACTGTTTCTGGTGGTTTTCCTAGCAACTAGCACAAGACTAGGTAAGTACTCAAAAAGGAGTGCATAAAGCTTAAGCTTGATGAGGATCGTAGTGTACTTCAAGGGTCACAGATAGGCTCAAATACATGTCCAATTTTAATTTGAGAGTTGGTAATACATCATAGTTTTGGGACATTTAATGGACACATTCTATGTGAAGTCTATAATGAAAGCAATATCATCAATTCTGTTGGAGAGATATTAACTTTAAACACTGATCTATATTGCATTAAATGTGACTTTTTAAAGGACTACATTCCAAGCAAGGATTCACATTAAGCACTAAGCCTTTCAAAATGACATGTATCCTTCCTGCATTTTGCGCATGACTCAGAAGCAGTCACCTCCCAACTTCTCTGATTTGTTCTTGGAGCTACCAACTAATATATCTCAACTATTATTTTTCTTCTCTTCTAGTTTTTGTGAATACCGCTATCTTTTGCTGTCCACAGATTTTACTTTCAGGCATCTATCTCCCATTCAATAGTGCTTTTCTTTACAATTGTTTTCTTGACAAACATATTTTCATTCCCTAAAAGAAAATCTCCTCTGTACTTGGAACACTTTCTGATACAAGATATGTGGTACTTTCCCCATACTAACCAATTCTCCAATTCTAAGTGAAATAACTGGGTGTCGTACAATTCCATTCAGTTCTAGCACTGCTTATTTAAAGTAGCATCAGACCCTATAGGTTAAGGGCTAAATCCCACAATACTTCCCCCATTGAGGGGCCAAACTTCTTACTAAAAGGCTATAAGTCAGAGGTCCACAGAACTCTTTCCTCAGGTTTGATATCATGCTGTAATTATTCCCCAAATTCAGGAAACCATTTACTTATGCCTAGGTTTATTATAAAAGACATTACAGAGGATATAAGTGAACATCCTGTTGAAGAGGTCCATAGGGAGGGGTCTGGCATGCTCCTGAGCATGATGGCTTCTCTCTATGTGGTGTTGGCAAGTGCCATCCTTCCAGCACATGAATGTGTTCATCACTGCCCCCCAAAGCTCTAGGAACCTTCAGTTCAGGGTTTTAATGAAAGTTACAACATATGATCATGACTGATGTAATCATTGGTCACTGTAATTGAACTCTGTAGCTCTTTTCCTCTTCTTGGAGATAAGGTAAGGGTGAAAGTTCCAACCCTCTAAAAGTAGGTTTGGTTTTCTTGGCAACCAGACTCTATCCAGAAGCTAGTGACCCCAGCACCAGATATCTCATTAGCATACAGAAAACACCCATCACTCAAGATTCCTACAGTCTCAGAAACTTTTATGCCTAGAACCAAGATAAAGACCAAATAGCTTTTTCTTGTTTTATGAGGTTATATCACAAAATTACATTCCCAACAAGGAGTGCAAGAAAGCCTCCCGTTGCTGGTTGCATCAGACACTCACTCCAAGTCTCTGGCATATGCTGTGATACATTATTTTTCATCCTGCTTTTCAGTGCGTCATTTTTGTGAATCAAGGATGTCTCTTTTAGGCAACATATACTCGAGGTTTGTTTTGTGATCCAATCTGCCAATCTATGTTTTTGTTTAGGGAGTTAAGATTGTTTACACTGGGAGTTATTGTTGCAAGGTATTCACTGAATCTTGTCATTGCATTATTTTTCCCTTGATGATCCTTTTAACTATATTCCCAGTTGTATTTCTTCTTTCCTTTGGGCTCCTTGATAATGTTGACCCCATTGTCTGTCTAGGATTCCTTTGATTACTTTCTGCAGTACTGATTTTGTAATAAATTTTTTAAGTTCTGTTTGTTGTGGAAAACTTTTATTTGTCTATCAATTTTGAAGTACACATTTGCAGGATATGTTAATTGGGTTGGCAGGGGCTTTTGTGGAGAGGCAGAGCTTGTAATTTTTCACTTCAAGCTCTTCTGGCCTTTAAAGTTTGTGTTGAGAATCTGCCATTACTCTGACAGCTTTAGCTGTATAGTCTACTTGATGTTTTTCTCTAACAGCTTTTAGTATTCTCTCTTTGAGCTTAATTCTAGGGTTTTGACCACTCAAGGAGTCATTCTTTTCTGGTCATACCTATTCTGTATGTTCCAATTACATAGATATAAGATTTTTTCCCCTAGATTTGGAAAGTTTTCTGCTATGATTTCAGTGAATAATTTGTTATAGCCTTTGTATCATCTTCTAAACTTTCCTTAACTCCTAGAATTTTTAGGTTGGTTTGGGGTGTGTGTGTGTGTGTATGTGAACAAGCATTTTTTTGGATCCAGCTTACTTATCCTTAGACAAAATAGCAAATTGTAGCAGAAAAAAACAGCTCAAGCACCAGTAGATACATGTTAACTTACCAATTGGTATCATCAATTTCAGGATATCATTGAGTACATGATCAGCCTTGCATTCTAACTCTGACATTCTTTCTTCATATTGGTCCTTTTAATGGGTTCTTAATGCCCATAATTTCAATAGAATTTTTATATCCTGGATTTCTGCTTGATTCTTTTTCACAATCTCTAATTCTTTACAAAAATAGCCATCCATATATTGTACTGTCTTGTGAAATTCAGTCACCTTTCTGTTTGTATTTCTTTAAACTTGTTGAACATTTTATTAATGATATCCTTTATTCATTTACATCCTTTTTGACCTCTTGGGACATCTTATGAATTTTGTTCACTTATTTCTTCTTTGATCTCTTTAAACATTTTAACCATTTAACTTTTGATATCTTTTGCAAGTTCCTCTACTTCAGTGTTGGTGAAATCCACTTTTGAAGAGTTAAGAATTGTGGGACGCATCTTTTTGCCTGGTTTTCTTACATTTCTATTGTGTTGGTCTTGAAGGCTGAAGATCAGTTAGGGCAGAAAAGCTGTCACTGTTGTGGAAATCTCTTTAGTTAGTGTATGTTTTCTAGTGATCTGACCTTGGGATTGGTCATGTTTTGGTATTTATACTCCTCTTCACCCTACTCAACGTAATAAAATGAGTTCCAGGTGCTCCATTGAAAGCAATGAATAGCTAGCAGTTGTATCAGCATGTACAGAACCAAACATATTTCAAACATGCAATTTAAAACTTGGTTTAACAATTTCACCCATTTAGTAACCCAGAAAGATGGTGGCACAGTATTAATGACAACTAGTTTATGAGATAGAGGATAAAAGAAAGAAAAAGGAAGATTAATGGAGCAAGAAAGAAGGACAGGAAAAAAAAGGACAGCAAGATAAAGCAAAAAGAGGCAGGACTTTATCAGCATTGTTTTTATATCTGGAATGGACATTGAGGGAGTTTGAGAAGTTGTTTGTGGGGGACACAAAAAGGAAGAAGAGGGGTTGAAATATCACTGAAGGTTGAGAGAAGCATTAAAAAATTGGAACCAATTAATATGTTGATAAAAAGCTTGGGTTTGAATTCTTGATATGAAATTTTTGGTGAGGGTTAATTTTTGTGACATACCCTTGAAAGATGCTATGTAAATTAAAGCATTAATTAATGTTTAGCCTCCATTTCATATATCCAAATGACTCCCATACAAATACCATATGAAATGAGAAAAAGAAAAAGGAGATAAAGAAACACACTCACACAAAAACACAGAAGAGTTCTGTTGGTCCTATTTGTACTGCAGTCAGAATTTGATTGAAATATTCTTCCGCCTACCTTCAGAAATGGAAAATTTTTACTTGCAGTAGTTGTGGGGGCTGATCTCCAGTCCTCTGTGGTTGAGGCCAGGAGGTAACATGTGTCTGCTGGTGCTTGAGTTGGTTCCCCTCCTACAATTTGTTCTTACTGGTGAATAAAGGGATTGGGGAATCTGGACAGAGCTATGTCTGCTTTTCATTTCTTCCACAGACAGTGCTCTGCTAGATTTCAACTGAGCTCCTGTGTAGGGAGCAGATGAAGTCTTTTGCATCTATCTTATTCGTGGATACCTTCAGTTCTGTCAGGATTTGAGGGACAGTGTAGATGATCAAGTTCTCAGTCTTCGGCAGATTTCCAAAGGGGCCTTCTCAGTCTCTACCCTCTTCCCTCCACAATAATCCCTGCAGATGCTTACATCTGCTGTTTCTATACCAGTCCAGGTGAACATGCCCTTCTGACCACACCACTCCTTTCTGGCCTTTTGCCTGTACCAGGCTCTGTCCTTGCCTCACAGAGGGCCTCCATCCTGCCCATGGATTCAGTGGTGTTTAGGGCTCACAGAATTCTGCACCTTTGACTGGCAGTGGCACCCACACAGGCGCCAAGCTCTGCAGTGTTTGGAGGGTGGCTGGTGAGTGGAATATTCCATGGGCACAGAGCTCACTGTTGTTTGAGGGAGCAATGGGAGACAGCCTGCTTTAGCACTGCTCCAGTGTCTTTTCATTCCTTCTGAATCACAGGGTTAGGACTACTTCCTGCCCCACAGAACTCTCAAGGTCTGGATCCAGGCCTCCAACCAAGAGTGTATCTTTGTTCCTTTCTTTCTCAAGGGCTGACCAATTATTACTCAGTCACTGTCCGCTGAATGATTCTCTGCCTTCCAGTTTCTTTAGTGTCCTGCGAATATCTCACTTACTTGGCTCCTTCCAGTGAGGAGGATGTTAAGGTAAGGAGGCACTGGACAGTGCTTGCCAGGCTGAGTGCCAATCACAGCAGCCTGGCAGTGCTGCTGTACTCAGTTCTTCCTTCAGAACTCTAGATCTTTGCTCAAGATGTATGTTTGCCAGACCTGGGGTATAGGCAGGGCAGTGATCAAGGAACTGCCCTGCTTCTTTTTCTAAACACCTTGGATACTGGAATTCATCTAGTGGACTGCTGCTTCAAGTTACTTTCCCATATATGTACCTTTGAGTACCCCACGTTTCTGAATACTCATCTTTCTCAGTGTACATCTTACAACTCTCTCCTGAGCACTGCTGCCTCTACTCAGCCATGATGATCTCCCTTCCCTAAAGAACTCTTAAGGGCTGGGGCTATAGCTCAGTGGTAGAGCAGTTGCCTAGCAGGCACAAATGCCTGGGTTCAACCCCAGTACTTAAAAGAAAAAAGAAGCCTAAACAATAAATAAACAATTCAATTAAAGATAGTCAAATCATAAAGAAGCATTTAATAAAAGAAGATATACATAAGGCCAAAAAAAAAACCACACAAGAAAATGTTCAAAAATATTAGTCATTTAGGAAATGCAAAAAAAACCCACAATGAAGTATACTACATACATCTCAGAAGGACTAAAGCAAAAAGAAAGAAAAAGAAAGAGAGAAAGAAAGAAACAAAGAAGTTAAATGCTACTGAGTATGCAGAGAAGAAGAATACACATGCATTGTTAGTGGAAACATAAAGTTGTACAGCCACTCTGGAAAATAGTTTTATATGTACATGTACCAATTCCCATGAGAAATATAAATATTATGTACTACAATCATGTACTAATAAAAAATTAAACATACAACTTTCATCAACTGCAAATCATTTATTTTAGAGAAATAAGATTTGCGCTTACAGAAAAACCTGCTCATGAATACTTATAACAGCTTAATTCTTAATAACCTCAAACTAGAAACAACCCAGCCATGTTTCGCCTTTCATCTTTCATCTTTCAATCAATCTTTCATTGATCAAATATATTTGGTATATCAATTTATGGCATACTGATCAGCACTAAGGAGAATAAATTATTAAAAAAGATAACCTAAATAAATATGTAGAGAATTATATTAAGTAAAAAAAAATCCAGTCCCAAAGGTTACAAAATACATAATCCCACTTTAATAGCACTCACAGGTAAAAAAAGGGTTACTGTATTGGCTAGAATACTATGCATGAGTCAAGGAAGGAAAACAGGAGATACTTCACAGCCTTTCTCAGTACAGCCAATTCTTGTCACTTCTGGTAGTTTTATTCTATAAAGTATCTACAAACACTGACTGAATCAATGCTCCTAGGGGGATGTGAATGCGCTTTAAATATATACAAATATATCTGACATAAATTCCAATTTTAAATTCTGAAAACAACTCACCCTCATATCTAGTTTATTGATTTGGCGAAAGTGAAAATTCTGTAATTGCCTGAAAACAAAAGACTTGATTTTTTTTTTCAGTTAAAGATTCAAAAGTGCTTAATGATTTGCCTGAGGCCACCCCACTGGTTGTCAGAATTGGGATTAAAATCTCACCCACTGACCCAACAGCTCCAGCTTCTTGTACTTTCCCGACCTGCCCCCTACTGGCCCCACCCTCCCATTCACCTGTATGAGAGCAGAAGCAACAAGCTGCTTGGTTGTTGGTACCTCATTTAGAAACAGGACAGCAGATGAGCCGCCTTCTTCTTTGCTCAGTGCATGACATCCAGTGGCACAGAGGGCTGCATTTCATGCTAGCTAGCCAGTTTCTACAAAGGAGTAAGCCAATTCTCACGATAAATGTTTTGATATGTGGCACCTACTGGATTTGCTTCCGTGGTTTTCCCTTCACTGATACACCCAGCTACCGAGCACAAAGGCTGCAGATAGAACGGAGCTTGATAATCAGCTGTAGCTAATTTTAAGATTAATAGTCTTGCATTATCCAGATGCGGCCACCATGGTGACAGTGTCCTTCAGTGTGGAGGAGGAGGACAGGAAATCCTGTCAGAACAGTGCTGTGTAAGAAAGATGACCAACCCAGCACTGCAGGCTTTGAAAGGCACAGAAACAAGTCACTGGAGGGAGAGAAAAAGGACGATCCCTGGGCAAATGCTGGCAGCCTTTCGAAGCCAATTCTTCCCTAGAGCTGCTCGCATCTACATTTTTGTCCAATCAAACCAACTATAGAACTGTAAGATAATAAATTTGTGTTGTTCCCCACCACTAAGTTTGCAGTAGCAGTTTGTTTCTTTAGTGACAGCGAACTAATATGTCAAATCTATAGAAGCTGTCTTAAAATTTTCACAGAATAAAAAGTGAAAAGACATAAATCTAGTTTATAAATACATATAGTATATATGTACTTAAGCATATATTCATTGTTTCTAAAATATGTAAATGTATATATGCAAATTTTCATTAAATCATTATAGCACTGACTTAATTTGTGCTTTGTAAAAGAAATTCAGAAAAAATGACCAGCAGGGTAACTCTTTGTGCATAGGAAGGTTCACGCTGAGGTTTGTGCCAAGTGCACAAGAGCAGATGTAAGATTCAAGATGGAGCTACTTAGGAAGCATTTGTAAAGAAAACGTTCCAAAAGCTGGCTTCATGATCCCTGAACCCCTAACTAAAATCGAGAATCTAGAAGGGACAGGAAAGTGTGAGGAGGAATGAAGTTTTTGTGCGATTTTTAGAAGAGACTTTGTGTGCTGTGGGACAGAGCTGAGAGCCCCTTCTCCCTCTATCCCAGGCTAAGGAAGCTTTCTGAGGGTTTCACAGGCAGCTTCAAATGTTATTCCTGCACAAAGGGGAAAAGGTAACTAACTCCTGCTTGAGACCATAGACATATTTTCCTCAGTAGCGGAGTCAAGATCAGGATGCTGTGCTGGGATCCATTCACCCACATCTTGTCACTTACCAGAGACAGCAGACACAAGGTCATTTGGGTCCAGTCCAAGCTCCACCTAGAGAGGGACAGGGACCCAAACAGCAAAGAGCACAGATAACACCTCAAGCAGCCATCTGAACTGAAGTCACGCCTATCTATGGTAAAAGACAGGGTCTATAGGGGAAAAAGTGGCTCTAAATATCTTCTGGTACAAAGAAAATGGAGTCAACTTATCATAATGTCATATTTTTATAGGATCTGGACCCAACCCTTCCTATTTAATCTTTTGGGAACAGAGACTGGCAGGGTTGGGGGAAGCAGGAGGGAAAAAGGAGGGACTTAGTAACCCAGCTGCGTGTCCCTGCTCCACTGCCAGCTTCAGGCAGATCGGTGCCAGGGAGCGGAAGCTTCACAAATAACATTTCTGTTAAGCTCTCGAGCTGGGCCTTGTACTTGCCGAACTGATACTCTGTGACTCTTAGAACCGTCCGCTGTCTCAGAGTTAGGAAACAAATTTAGGGGCGTTGCCAAATTTTCATTCATGGAAATAAGAATAACTTGCCCCTAATGGACCTCTTTTGAAAGAGACACTACATCGGAGCACAGCACATGCCTATGATGCCCGCAGCCCGGGAGACTGAGGGGGAGGATCTCAAACTCAAGCCAGTCCGGGCAATTTAGGGATTTAACAAGATCCTGTTTTAAAAATTTAAAAAAAGAATGTGATATTTATATACAATGGAGTTCTATTTTGCCGTAAGAAGGATAATTTTGAGTCAATTCTGGAAAAATGGATGTGCCTTCAGACCATAATGTTAAATGAAATAAATCAGATTATTGCATAGTTTCTCTTATAGAAGACACTCAGTGTATAAATAATTGAAAGAGCAAAACAAAAGACAGATAATAAGAAACAGAGAGATGATATTTGGCAAATGGGAAAGGAGCCAAAGGAAGAGGAGGGAGGAGAGTGGAAGAGGAAGTAAAAAGGTAAAAGAGGTGTTATTTATCTACATGCAAAATCTCCTATGATGAATGTAATCATGTATTACAAACAGGTACTAATAAAAAATTTTTTAAAGAGCCACAGATTTGTTCATTGTAAAGACCATGGTTCAATCCCTAATATCATAAAAAAAGAGAACTAGTTGATGAAGGCACAGAGCATTGGGATACATCAGCATACCAATTCCATCTGCTACAGGGACACACATCTCTCAGAGCACTTTTCAGTCTGATGGGAAAATCGGTACCAGTACTTTCTCCCCTTGATTCTGTTTCACGCTAGCTACCATACACAAATTAGATGCATAGAATTGTCAAGTTCCCTTTCCTTATCCACCCATGCAGAATCAAATGTTTCCTTCTCTTACTTTGTTTTTCCTTTCCACTTCTCCTGTGGTTGTTGCTTTAGAGGTTCAAATTGCCTCAAGTCTTATTACTGTAACAGTTTTTCACCGGTGGTGTTGCTTAGGTCTTACGATTATGCCTCAATTCAATGTAGTTCACATTAAAACCAAATCTTTATGAAATTATGCTACCTTTCATGATTATTTACCTGACATTCAAAGCCTTCTATAATCTGACCTTACTTTTTTCCCAACTCTATTGCTACTTTGTCCATATTCAGTGGGTTTGTTCCAGATAAATGGTAATACATCTGCATTTTTCCTTCTGCCTGGCTGAGTCCCCTGATTCTCGCTATACTGCAGTTTTGTCACTCCTCAAATCAAATGCCCTCTCCTTGGGAAGAGTCTCTGAGCCACCTCAGCTAGAACATGTCAGCTGTGGGTGCGAGTGAGCTAGATTCTGGATCCCTACAATCGGTCTAATTAATCAACTAATAACTGGAAGAGACAAAACATTTGCAGGGTCCTATCAATATTGATTTGACCATACCATGAAATTTACACATCTGAACCAAGAATGGATTAACATCAGGGATGTGATTCACTTAAAGAAACAAAATTTCCATTATGAATCAGACTGTCCAAGAAGATACGAGGGACACAGGAAATGTAATCACAAGAAAGGTACCTTAGTGGTGGGTTTTCACAGAGTAGATGAAAATCCATCTTTGTAGTCTGTGTCAAATTACAGCAGAAACCTCACAACAATTTGAAGAAAAGCCTTCTGTAATCTGACTCTACTTTTTTCCCAACTATATTCCTATTTTTCCAAAAAAAGAATGATTAAAAAAGTAATTAGCAGTAGTTTGACTATATAGAGAGAACCTAGCACTGAGAGAAAACTTGGAAGAGAAGCTTCCTCCTTTCTCAGGTTGGGGTTCAGGCTTCCTGCAAAGTCTGTTGAGCAGAGAATTTCCAGGGCTGATCCAAGCAAAAGCTAGGCCTGAGGTCTTAGCAGAGGCTGGTAAACTTAGGCATCTCAGCCTGATCCAGCAAGCAAGGAACACCGTTCTGGGGTGCAGTAGGCAGAGACAGACAAGGTGGAAACCTAGCAGCTGTGAATTAGTGGGAATTTGTCCTCCAACGTTTTGAGGAAAGCCAATCCACAAGAGATGTGACAACTGAGAAGTTCGTGTAAAGAAGATCATGTCAAGAGATCTCCACCGAGGTGATGCTGTGTTCTAGCCACCAGATGCTACCGCTGCCACACCTGCAGCAACAGCATGGCTGGTCCCCTAAAGGAGCCTGGGTGAGGATCACTGTGAGGGAATGAGGAAGAGGAGCCCCTTTAATCCTGCAGCGTTCCTGCAGCACCCTCTACCGGCAACACTTAACACAGTGCCAGCTACAAGAGAGAAGCGCTTATGAAGTCCAACCCCAGGGTAAATTTGCAGCTAAGCAGACAAAGAAGGGTGGATTTGGAGGTGACAGATAACAAATCGACATCTGGAACACTGCCAAACCATTTTTTCCTGTGTTACTATTTTTCTACTCATGAAACAAAATGGATTTGTAAATCAATTTACTAGGTTCTTAAATCCCAGAATTTTTCCACCACCACTACTAGAAACAATTCTAAGGGAACAAAAACATTTGTTGAGATTAGCAATAGGATAAGTGTCTCCTTGATGTAGAGCATGCTGCTTTTTGTAAACAGTTTATAAGTACTCAATACTATTCCTACGTTGTATACAAGGGAACTGAAGTTGAAGCTGTGAGCTGTTGAACTTGAGGTCACATGAGTAGAAAATTGGAGAGTGGTGAGTAGAAAATTCACTATCTCAACCTTAATTTCTTATCAAGAGAGTAAAGTTTTGTGATATGATAAGAAGTCCCATATTCCAAGTGGAAAACATGATGCCTCCATTAAGATCTCTTCTCTGAGAAACCCTATTACATTTTAGATGACACTTTTTTAATAAATATCTTTAACATGCATTGGAAGTCAAGCCACCCCTCTTTTTGAAGCACTGCGGATCGCACTCAGGGCCTCACATGTGCTAGGCAGGCACTCTATCACTGGGTTATACCTTTAGCCCTTTTCAAAAACCTGCAATCATCCTGCCTCAACCTCCCAAGTAGCTAGGATCGCAGGCATGTGCCACTTCACTTAGCAGGACTTAAGTTTTCTTTATGAAAATTGCCAGCTTTTTGTGAGCACCGGTTAACTGTACACGTATCTTTACTGCTGGGTGATTCTATTAGGTTGACTTTCATGGCGCTCTGAGTAAGTGTTAGGAAGTGGTAAGTACCATGCATGCCTTGCTGCACAATTCTTGCCACAACCCAGGAATTATTATCCCATTTTCTAGATGGAAAAACAAACCAGTGGAAAGGTTAAATAAACTGACCAATATTCTCACCTAAGTGGTGTCACTGAAATTTATATGCAGATAGATCTGACTCCAGAGCTCAACTTCTTGGCCGTGCCATGCAGCCAGTGCCTACCCATTGGCCCTTTGCGTCATCCTCTGTATATTATTTAATTTTGTTTTTAAAATATATAATTAAGCTAGCATATTTTTCAACTGCTTTCAATTAATAAAAGAAATCACTCCTTTGATTGGAAATGATTAAGGTCTTTTAGGACTACTAAGCTTACAAGGAGTAGCTCATTTTTAATCCTTTCTGTTGTCTGGGAAGAAGTCCCTGACAGGACAGCGTCTGCCCATTCTCCTGATTCTAGGAGATGCAGTGGGTATCTGCCGTGAGTGTTTTGTAGTTGTTTGAGATGAGGGCAGAGTTTCGGGCAGACTTATTTTCCATGGTCTTGCTTCTTGTCCTGGGTCAGCTTCCATTGCTTTGCTTCGCTGGGTCAGCTAAAAGCATTACATTTCCAGGGTGATATTTCATGACCTTCAGGCAGTGAGTCCTCTCATTTATCCACTTAATGTTTAACAAAATAGATGTCAGTGCACAACACTGTCTACAACAGAACTTAACTACCGAATACAAAATCTATTTAAATGTTTAGTACGTATTTGTTGCACTTAGTTTTCATTAAACTCTATTTGTGAAAAGAACCAAAAAATATAAATTTTAATAATTGTATTTTACTTAATTTTATTTTTTATTAAATAGAATTGTGTATATCTTTGCCTTCTGAATCTATGCCGCTGAACCGTGGACACCTGTCAATTATAAACTCTTCCTGGGACTTATGCTCCATGGCCAGATCTAATGATTGCGCCCAGAGTTCCTGATGAAGCCTAAAGAGGACTTCATGCTTTTGTAACTCTCACTAGGTCATGATAGCAATTACAAAAATAATGTTGCATAATACTGTGATAATTCATGGAAATTTCCACGTCTCATATTTTGGGGATAAATTTTCCCTTTCTGTTCACATATCACACCACGTGGGGGCAGACTTGTTTCTCATTTCCTTTCCTGAATTTCTGCAGCAGGAATTATTTTTCTGTTCTTTAGAGCACGTTATTTAAGATTGTAATTATTTTTCTTTCTTGAGTGTTTTGTAGAAATATCCGCCAAATCATCTGAACCTGGAATTGTCTTTGTAGAAAAATTTTTGACTATTGATTTGAAAACTTAATTATGGAAAAGTATGTTATGTTTTCCTAGGAATGTATTCTTATTTTCAAATTCATTGGGATATATGAATATTTCAGATTCATTGGGATATATGAATGTCTAATTGTTTTTAATGACCACAGTACCTATAATGCAGTTTTCTCTTTTATTCATGATAGTAATTATTTGTACCTGTATTCTGCAGTGCCAGTTAGGTAGATACAATTTTTAGTATTTTTGAAAACCAATTTTTGGGCTTATTAATTTACTCTATGATTGTTGTTTTATTAATTTGTCCTCTAATATTTAATGTTTCTTTCTCATGTAACCTTACTTTGCTTATTTTAATATCTCATGAATGATAAAATTAATTTCATCTTCCTTCTTTGATGACATATATATGCATACAAGATTTTAAATCTCCTTTTTCAGCGTTTCTACTTCAGTTATACCACAGAAGTTTGCAAAAACTGAATGTTTCATATCACTCAGTTTAAAATATTTTTAAATTTCTACTGTTTTTCTTTTTAAGCCATGAATTATATTGAAGAGAATGTCTTCATTTTGAAATATATAATAATTTTCATATTTTTGTTACTTCTAATTTTTATTGGTTGTGTTCAGGGAACATGTTTGTCTGATTTCAGCCCATTAATATTTCTTCAGATTTGTTTTATGGCCTGTATTTTGTTAATTTTTGTATATATTCAATGTGTGCTAAAAAATATTGGTGGATTGTTCCCGTGTGTGTGTGTGTGTGTGTGTGTGTGTCTATTTGAGGTAAAATTTCTCTTTTGTGCTATGCTACTCGTCAGTTTGTTAGTTGTGGTAGTTAGAGTGGAGTGTCATCTTGACTCACTTTGGGGTCTACCCTGGAAACTGACAGAACATGTTTGTGAGTGTGTCAGGATGGGTCTTGAAGACATGGCCTTAGGCTGTATGTCTGGTTCTTTCCCCCTTTCTTTCTGGTACTGTATTCTGCTTTATTTCTGGCTGCCATTAAAGCATCCTTGGTCTGCCATTCCTTTCCCCAGTGCAAACTCCCAAACATGGACTTAAACTGTGAGCCAAATTAAACTTCTCTTGTTTTAAAGTATTAAAAGGATTAAAAATGGTAAGTGAAGACTGGCAGCAAAATACTGCCTGTTTAGGACCTGGAGTCAAGAGACCTGGAAGACAACAACTTCGTGAAGAGAAAAGAATTAAATCTCTGGAACTCAAGAGGTCACTGACAGGGAAACTAGAAATTACAGAGCAGTTGGAGAAACTGAGCATAATGTAAGAGAAAAGAATACAATAGTCCAGAAGGCGAACCTCAACTTCTGGGAAAGCAAACCATTATGTGCTACAAACATGTAGTGAGAATAAAAAAATTTTTAAAAGCTCTTTTCTAGCTTTATTTGTTTAGGTTAGTTTTTGCATGATACATTGCTTTATATTTTTGCTTTCAGTCTTTTGTATATCTTTATGCTTCAGCTGTGTCTGGAAAGCTGTATATAATTGGATTTTGTCTTTTTTGGTTTTTGGTTTTTAGTCATATTTCATAATCTCTTTTAACCAAAACATTTAGTCCATATACCTTTATTGGAATTCTGCATATATTTGGATTTTATCATTTCCTGTGCATGCTTTTTGTTTCATGAATTACACACATTTTCTTTCTTACTTCCATTCGGTGGATTGTTTCTTATCGTTCAATTTTTCCCTTACTGGTAGGAGGTCATATTTCTGTTCTTTTAGTAATCATCGTAGAAATTACAACATGCATACTTACCCTGTACCTTCCTCCTTAATAATAAAAGCAGTTTAGATTACTTGACTCTATTTATACTACTTCAGTGTTTATGCTGTTATTAATTGGATTTTAACTTTTTAAACTACATTTCAATTTTCTATTTCAAATGCCATGTTGTTTGTTCTTTTATACATCCACTTATTTACCAGTTTATTGTCTTTTTAATCCTTCTTATATCTCACATTTTCCATCTGCACAACTTAGCTTTCATTTTATTAATAATCATAGTTGTTTTGTTACCTGTTTTACAGCTCTGTAAATGCAAATTTTGTATTAAGTACTCAAGATTTTGTTTCTGTTGTTTGTTGTCTCTATTGGTACTTATTTGTGTCTCTTTCTATCCTCATATGCCTGTTTAAACCTAACTCTGTATGTGCTGGTAACAATATTTGAAAATGTGTTTTTAAGAATAATTTGAAGCATAACAGGAATCTACTTTCCTACAGAGAGATCTGTTTATTACTGCCAGGGACGCTGTCAGTCTGGGATCACCTTAACCTAAATTCAAGGTTTGAAATTTCCTGGGGCACCAACATAATGGAAACAGCTGTAAGATAATCTGTTTAAATATATTTTTATTCTTAGCCTACACCCTTTTTAGATCCTGCCTTAATGTCAGGAGAGCTTCCTGTTGAATTTCCCATTTTGTGCAATCTCTGAGCAATCATATTTAATGAGAGTATCAAAACGAAAGTTCAAAATCTCAGGATTGGCAAATATGCACAGGACTTCCTAGTGCTGACTTTCTTAATTATTTGTTCTTCATTTTGGCTTCACCTTTAAGAAAAGCTTCTAGGTTCCCTAAAACCTCCAGCACTTTTAGTTGATTTTTTTTTTTTTTTTCAGTAGGATTGGGCACTTACCAAAATTCAGAGGTTCATTCCTTTCTTCCTGACCACTTTTGCCAAGTTACGTTTTATGTCATCAAAATGTTGAAATTTTGGGGCATGAAGTTATTCATAGTGTTTTCTTTTTTATCTGTTTAGTCTTGGCTATATTTGATGTTAACACTGCCTTCTGGTTTCTGGGCCAGCTACAGTTCTTGTTCAGACTCATTCAAAATTTATCAATTTTATAACTTTTATCAAAAAATCGATAGAATCTGCTCAATTTTATATTTTCCTATTTCACTAATTTCTGTTTTCACCTTCTTCCTTTATATATTTTTTTCTACTTCTTGGAATTTCTTTTTCTTTCTCTAGCTTCTTAAATTGGACACAACTCACAATTTGTTAGATTTTCTGTTTTAAAATAAATAACATTAAGCTTCCTATATCTTACTTTTTTTTAAGAGTAGGAATATTTATTGAGAGAAAAAAAGCTTCTGTAGAAGAGAGAGACAGAAGGAGTCCTGAGTGGGTTGCCAAGCTCTGTCTTTTCCAGGGACTTTCATGGAGCAAAATCAAGAGATTAGATGTGCAAAAGTGGGGAAAAATGGGAATTTGCAGGGTGGGCATAAAATGGGACAGAATTATGGTCAACCAATAAGATTAACTGCTCAGATAAAATTGATTACATTAGTAGCAAATGAGGAAGTGAGTCACATAGAAAATGGGTATTCTTAGAGAGCAGTGGCTTCCCTAGGGATTGGAATGGTGACTCCTGACTTCTCAAAGTGATACAGACTTAATCCCTCAGGATTATACTTAAGGGTATGTTTGCATTTGTTTTGCCTTCTGTCCCAAAATATGACCCACAGCAAGAGGTGTGTGTCTCCTCCAAGGTCATCAGACATCTGATCCTCTGTGCCGGCTTCTTCGAGGGCCTAACCCTGTCTGACTGCCTATAATATTTCTAACTAGCTCAGTTGCCCGTAACATTCCCCCCTCTGATGAAGTATCCCAAACTTCCTTGAGGGAGAAATGGGTGACGACCGATCTGGCTTCTTGGCTGAAAAAGGCTGTCACTGTTGATTGGCAGTCAGAGATATTTTGCCAGAGGGTCTATCTAAAGGCCCTCAATAGACACCACACAGTTTCATCTTGGGTTGCTGTACAGTTTTAAGTCTGGAGGAGACAAAGCCAATGAAACAATTAAGCATACATGGCCCAAATAATGTAATTAACAGGATAATTATGAGTATAGTTGATAAATATTTCCACCAAGCGGAGCTGGAATTAATTCCTATAAGAATAAAGTCCAGGGAATTTTAGAATCTGATATGTCATTGATTTGTTATCTAATATTTTGAATAGCTACTGAGATATTAGCAGAAGAATCAGGAATATAAACACAGTATTCAGTTTTTATAATTGTATAAGTGCTCCCCTGTGCAGCTGTTAGAATGTCTAATGCCATCTGATTTTGGGGATGAACTATCTCATTAATTTTATTTTATTTAGGAGAGAGACCAGTTGCAGTGTCATTTAAGGTTCTTTGCATATAGTTAGGGCCTTGATATATGTCACATAAGTTTCTCTGGACAAGATCTGGGTGGATCCTAGTAAAAAGAATCTAAAAGGGATCTAACATATTATTAGTTTGCATCTGTTTGATGCCTTGGGGTTTGGAACCTTTAGGAAACAATTTTTAATCAAGGCATGTATAATCAAAGTTTGTATACAAAGGCATATATAATCAAAGCATGAGTAGTAATACTGACACTTAAGTTTAGAAACTGTTTCTAAATTATGACAGTTGTAACCCATTGACTCTTGGGTCCTTATATTGATGGAGTCTGACATTGTCATAAATTTTTTTTAGCTTTAGTTATAATTATCTCTAAATTTGGGGCTGGGGATTTAGCTCAGTGGCATAAGCACCTGCCTTGCAAGCATGCAGTTGTGAGTTCAATCCCTGGTACTGATAAAAGAAAGAAGAAAGAAAGAAAGAAAGAAAGAAAGAAAGAAAGAAAGAAAGAAAGAAAGAAAGAAAGAAAGAAAAGAATTATCTCTAAATTTGATTAACTTATGAGAACGAGATTAATATTTTATTTTGATCAATGAAACTTTCTTTAGTTTTTATAGATGAACAATAATATATACTATATTTGTAAAAACCAGCCTCAGCATCATTTTGACTAGTTGGCAACTAATCAGATATATATATACATATATCTATAGATAGATAGATAGATAGATAGATAGCATTCAGACAGGATAAAATCTCTCCAGGATTGAAGTTGGGCTTTTAGGCATAACTAAAAGGACTGAGTGAATAGAAAGTTATCCCAGTTACAGTTTAAGCAACCTATATTTTGGTGACCATATTGTGCCTGGAAGGAATACCAGGGTTGAGAGCAAAGAGACATATGCCAATGTCCAGCAATCAGCTGGTTTTTACCTCTTGTCATGATTACTCAGGCCAAGGATTTAGCTCAGTGGCATAAGTGCCTGCTTGCTAAGCATGAGGTAGTGAGTTCGATCCCTGGTAGAAAAAAAAAAAACTTCCTAAATCTTTACTAATTTTTATCTGCTTTACTCAGAGTATAAACTTATTGATATAGACACTCTGATATAAATTTGTTCATTTCTCATTATACCTATTTTTGTTATTATTTTGTTTGTTACTAATATGGTTATTAATTTTCATGGCTAATATTTTCCTGGACTCTTTCATTTTTTGACTTTTTATCTTTCCATTCTTCAAATGTGAAGAGTCTTTTAATGATAACAGAGTTTCTTTTTCTTTCTTTTTTTTATTTTAAAAAGGGGTAAAATTAAACACAACAAAACAGAACAGAAAAGGACATAAGAAAGCATAAACTTCAAAGCTAAACAACCAAAGATCTTCACTATCTGTCATGTTGTCTCTTGTTTTCTTCCAAATGGTTGTCCATATCTTTGCATACAGGGAGCTCATACTAAATACCATAGTCAATCTTTTGACAAGATGTGTAGTTCACTGGCTCCCACTTGCTAAGGTGGGGGGCACGGGACGGGGGACGGGACGACATGAGATGTCTGATTCTCAGCCCACAAGCCAGCAGGATCATAGCCACCCCCCAGAGAGGGGAAAAGTTCCTTGTTCTCCTGGCACCCCGAGTCAACTGCACGGTGCAGATCCCAACGTGCCAGGGTCTCTCCCGTGCAGGACCCCCAAAGTCCACCATACTCAACTGCTATCTCTTTCCCATGAATTGACCATTCCATTTCCAAAGTTCTGAAATGGCCAACAGACCACAGAAAGAATTCTCTTTAGGCTCCTGTTTGAAACCAGCAGCTACAGCAATCTGCTGGCCTTTTTCTTTATTTAATCCACCAGAATTATCTGGCTTTTAATTGGTGATCTCAATCAATGTGCATACATAATATAGTTGAATTATTTTAATACATTACTATTTTTTTGTCTTTTGTGGCATCCATTTAATCCATCCACATATAGCTTAATTGCTAGAAACTTAGAATTTGTTTATATTTTCTTACCTTGCATTTTCTGTTTATTTTATTTTTTCCTATGTTTAATATGTTAATCGTGAGTTTATACTTTCTGGCTCATTTAATTTCCTTATTTCATTTTTTCCTTATTCTACAAGAGAATTTATACAGCAGATTATTCTCTCATGATAGAATTGTCTTAGTTCTCTAACTTAAAAACAAGATCTAAAATTGTTTATAGCCTAACTCGTCTTTCAAAAGGTCAAGTAAGGACTTTTCTTGCATCAACCTCCATCCCTTCCCCCCAACTTAATTGAGTTGTTAGCAGCATGATACATTTCCCAAGGTACAAATGAAATGGATAATTTTCCCACCACTAGAAAGTGAAATGCATTTTCAAAATAATTTTTTATTCTAATTCAAAATAATGTTAATATTTATCTTTGTTTTTATCTTAGATGTAAATTTAATTTTATTAAATGCCTAACTGAATTTTGGCCTAATAACACACGTTTACTTCTTTTAAAACTTAACAGAATGAACAGAATAAACATAAATATCAACTCATAGGGATATTAAATACCAAGCTGAGGGACCACCAGAAGTGGAGAATTTTTAAGTCATAGTCAGTAGATCTCATATAAAGTATCAAGACTTCACAGATCATGCATGTGTGTGTATGTGTGTGTGTGTGCTCTGAATTTGTACAAAAAATATATTCATGTATTTGTATAGAAAAATAAGTTACATAATTGTTTAAAAGATAAATTGTATGGATCATGGATACAGATTTGGCAATAACACCTAGTCAAGCTGAGTATCTTTGAAACTCGTATCTGTGACTAACACTATAAAGATCTCTTCTATGAGGGCTGTGGTCAGAGACACTGCGGATCCGTAAACTATGTGGAATTTATTTTTTTTCTGAAACAAAAATCTTACTGTATATTTTTTTCAAATGGATAGTCACATGATATTAATGTCATTATTAATAATTCATCTTTTTTAACAGAGCTGAAATGTTACCTTTATCATCTGCTACATTCCTTTTAATATGTGGATCTCTATTTTCTGTTCTTTTCCACTCAGATTTTTGTCCATCCCTATTCCAGTACTATGCTGGTAAGTTAATGTTTTCCAGTGTGTTTTTAGATTTGGTAAGTTTAATATTCTTTTGCAAAAGTTTCTGGTATGCCCTTACATTTTCTTTTCTAGCTGATATTAAGGATCTAATTTCCTAAAAAAATTATCACACTGGCTGTCAATTGGGATAACATTAAATTACAGCTATATTTGGAAATTGATGTCTTTAGACTACTGAAATTTTCTGTGCAGGTAGGTTTATACTTGCTTGTCTTCTCTCTCCATCCTTTGTCTCTAATTTTCTCTGTATTCACTTTATTATCTGCTGCTATCATCTTGTTCCTCCCTGAGGAGGGTATGTCAGCCTGTTGCATGCAAGTCAGATACTACAAGTTTCACCACCAGAAAAGGGACTCACTCACTCTCCCAGATGCACCTTAATAAGTCATGTAATAGGCTACTCTTCAGGGGAGCATGGTCACATGCCTTTTTCCCACCTAATCACAGTAGTTAGCAGATGAAGTAATGAATCCAGTTAGGAAAGATAAGTCCACTATAATTTAAGCAATGATAGTGATATAAAGAATGCTAATGATAACAGGGGCTGAAAGTATTAAGGGGGTTGACCATTTGAAAAAAAAAGAAAAAGGAAAGAAAAACATATGGAATAAAAAGATGCATGGTGTACCCCAGGGCTGAGATAGAACACCCAAGAAACAGCCTCCCTCCATCTGCCCCACCCTCTCCCCACCAGATCTCATTGGAGAGGGCATGGCTATAGCTCACTAAAGACTAGAATCCATTGTGTTTCACAAACAGAATCACTGAACATTTGCCCCAGTGCTGAGAAAAGCAGTTAACAGGGAAATATTCTACGTGCATTCTCACCTGAAGAGGCAGTGTTGTAGTTATTTTTCTCATTGCTGAGACAAAATACCCAACACCCAAAGGTAAAGGAAAAAAGATTTAATTGGGCTCATAGTTTGTAGAGGTTTCAATTCATAGTTGGCTGGCTCCAGTAGCAGAGAAGAAACAGTTCATAGCAGGCAGAAGGCAGCAAATCAGTGAAGAGGCAAACCACAATAGCAGCTCTCTTTCTGTTCCTTATATTCCCTTAGGGCAGCTAGCACTCACACCCAGGGTTGGGACTTTTAGCCATAGCATCTCACAATGAATCAATTCCAGCATCATGTCCTTAATCCCAACATCACACTCTAGAACCAGCTACCTAGGAAGAGTCCCACCTATGACTACATGAAGCTTTTGGGGGACAGCTAGACACAAGCTATAACAGGCAGAAGTGGGGGGCACTTGTGCAGGCACTGCACATGCAGGGGCTGTGTAGTCAGCTGCTGGAGAAACTGCTTGTGATGTAGCAGCCACATGCATTTGAGGCAGCTGCCTGACTTCTCAGTTTCCACATGACCCTTTCTTCATCAAACAGTGCTCTATTGCTGAGGAATAAGATACAGCTATCTTTCTTTCAAGCAAAGTTCACACCCAAAATGAGACACAGATTCGTAGGAGTTAATATATGCATCATTGACTATGTTAATTAATCCTCAAATTCAGTCACAGATCCATCAGTGTTCTGTTACCTGGAAACTGAAAGTTAACTTTTGTCTAGAGTTGCAATAAAGAGGTACCTTTGAAAGTAACAGTCTGAAGCCAGAAAGTAAGGCAAAGAAGGTAGTTGGAGGCAGAGAGAAAGATGAGGAACGAATACTAACAGGTTTGGAGTTTCCTTTTTGGATGATGAAAATGTTCTAAAATTGATTGTAACCCTCATTGCACAATTCTATGAACACGCTGAAAACAATGACATTACACACTTTAAGTGGGTTAACTGATGTGCAAATTTTATGTCAACAAATTAAGCGATTTCTAAAGCAAAAGATGTAATGAAGTCTTGAGATCATACTGTACTGTAGATTGAACTTTGAAGCCAATGGAAAACAGGGTGTGTGACAAAAACAAAAACAAAAACAAAAACAAAATGATGTTGAGATGGAAAGAGGGATTGTGGTGATACAGCATAAAGTAAGGCATTTCAAGCATTGCCAAGCAATCACCAGAATCCAGGGAAAAGACATGGAACACATTCTCCCTCACATCTCCTGAAAGGAATCAACACTGCTTACACCTTGATTCTGGAATTCTGGCTTCTAAAATGATGACAGTGTACATTTATGCTGTCTAAACCACAAGTTTTATGGTATGTTGTTATTGGAACACTGGGAAACCAACAGAACTGTCAACTGAATACAAAATTAAAGTGCAAAGTAAAAAAATAAAATTACTAAATATGAATGGACACACATAACAAGTCAATAGAAAATATAAAGACACTACAGTCATTGTTGCACAAGTCTAAAACTGTTATCTATGACATTGTTTTATCTCTGTGTATTCTATATTTCTTCTGCCCTCAGCCAGAACCTCATCTGTTTGAGATTTTTTACCTGGCAAAATGACCCAGACCATCATTTTTGAAGAGACCAACTCTTCAAACATCCTACCTTTTACTTTTGGTTGCAATTAATTTTCATTGACTTTGTTTTGTTTTTGGTACCAGGGATCGAACTCACGACCTTGCACTTGCCAGGCAGGCATTTATGCCACTGAGCTAAATCCCCAGCTCCTCATTGACTTTGATACTGGGAAGTACTACCAGGATTTCCTGGAAGCCAGACTGTCCTCCATACTTCCCTGCATAGAAACAGGCTGATTTCCTCCTGGGAGTCAGAAACAATTACTCCCAGCCACTAGACTACCTCTTGGTTTTGCCTTGCATTGTCATGGTGTAAGGAACCCAAATAGCTATGTGGCAGTTCCATTGTCCAACTTCATAAAATCATTGCAATTCCTGATGGAAGCACTCTCCCCAGGGGAACTAGTCTCTAAACCAGCAGCAAAGTTCCCAGGTAAGGAAAGAAAAATTCTGAGAGAAAGTTATGGGTGATACTGTGAAAAGAGTCACTATCACTGCCACATCTTGATTCATGTGTATCTTGACTATGGCAGAGACAGTGTTACATGATTCAATATCAGAATCTTATTCTGATAAGACAGAATCTCGTTTTTCCAGAGTATTGTCTCCCAGGTGGAACCACAGCTGTATCTTCCACAATTAACATCGCTGAGTTAAGTGAGCTGCACCACGTCGTGGTATATATGCTCAGCTCAGTTAATTCTAAAGCACTTCCTTTGCCATGAAATGAGTTCCTTGACCAGGGGCAATGTTGACTGAATGCACTGATTTTGTGAGTTCCTAGATATTGGCGTGATCAGAAACACTATGAGCAGTAAAGACAAAATCATTTCCAGAATATGTGATTATTCCAGGGAGGATGAATTTTTATTGCTTCCATGATGGAAGAGATCCAATGTAATTAACCTTCCACCAGATGGCTAGCTCTTCACCCCCTGGGAATGGTGCCATATTAGGTACTCATTGTTGTTGTCTGATATTGACAGATGAAGCGCTTGGGAGTAGTGTTGGCAAGGTGAGACTTGGTAAGGGAGAGCCAGTTTGCCGAGCATATGCATGACCTCCTTCACCAGCACTACGACCATTCTTTTCATAGATGCATTAAGCAAACAATCGGCTGACTGAGCAAAGATATTCACTGATATCCTCATGTACTGTTTCGCATTTTGTCCACCTGACTTATAACAGTGTCTTCTGAAATGGATAACTTTAGTGTGCACTCAGATAGAACATAAATATATTCACAGTGTGTGCCCATACAGAAAAGTCTAACCATATACCTCGTCCTCAGACTTCGTTACCCAGTTTCCAATCTTATGCCTTCCAAGTCCTTCACTTTCTATACAAACCATTATCAAAATGGCTAGCTCATTCTGGTTATCTCGCACTTTTTTTTTTTTTTAGATGGAATTGTACCAAGTTATCTAGGCGGTCCTTGAACAACCTGTTCCTCCCATCTCAGCCTCCACAAGTAGCTGGGATTACAGAGTGTGCCACTATGCTTGTCTTTATCTTTCATTTTTGACAGACTGGGCAAACAAATATTCTGAATTATGCACACTTGGAACCCTCACTGATGCTCTTCAGAGTTGAGAAATTCACCTGTCTTCTCAGACAATGGAAACTGGAACAGCCTTTTATGCTGTAGAATCCTGTCTGGGGAACATGCTGAAACCAGGGAATAAATCCTTTTTATGTCATTGTTTTGTCAGTGTTCTTTACTGAAAGAACGTAACACTGTGATATCAAGGAAAAAGAGAGTGCTTTATAGGATCTGGATCTATCTCGCTGGAACAAGGTATAAATTTGGAACTGAAAGGCAATAAATCCAGTATAGCACAGGTACTATGGGCCCAGCCCAAGTCAGAATCTCTCTCATTTATAAATCACTGAGGTGATTACCATCTCATTTGGGTCCTTGTAGATTGTGAACAGGCAGAGTGGAGTAGTTATTCAAAATAGGGGGAAAGAGTCCTCTTCCCAATAGAATAGAGGAGTTCTAGACAAATAAAACTAAAAAAATCTTCCTGCACTGCAGTCTTTGATAGCTCAGTGCATATATTAACACATGAGTTCTGTCCATATTTTTAGGTCTTCTTAATATAAATCAATTATCCCATTCACCCCTCCAAATATATTCTCTCTCTTCTCAATGGAAAAAGAAAACACAGTCACATCCAGATACTGAAGTCACACCCAAATTCAGGATCTTTGAGTGCTGTCATTCTTGATTGGGTCCAGATGTGGCTAAATGACAAATAATGAATTTATTTCAGTGCTTCGATACACAATAAAGGAGAAGGAACAGGATCGTAAGTACTGAGAAAAGCAAAAGCAACATACAATGATGATGATGAGCGTGTGCCTGCTTAAAAATGGGTAGTCAGAGTAAGAAGGAGCGTACTTCTTGAGAAGGTTTATATCTAATGTCTCCCCAGAGATTCATGCATTCATAGGTAGGGCTTTGGGGAGGTGACTGCATCACTGCTGACGAGGTTATAGATTAATGTGATTTGGAAAGGAAAGCCTGGTTGAAGGAGGTAGATCACTGAAGGTATAGCGTGTATTCCCAACCTCCTTCCTTGATCTCTTTCTGCTGCTGCCTGCAATGCCATGAGTTGGTTCTCCCTTGCCATGCCTCTCCACCATGCTGCCCTTCCTTGGAGCATGTTCACCATAGACTGAAAACTCTACACACTGAACCAAAATGAACCTTGTCTCCTTTAGCTGTGAGCATAGGGTATTGTGTTCCAGGCATGAGAAAATAACTAAGACACTTCAGCACAGAATCAAGATCTTTGTCAATCAAAGTTTCAAATTTACTTCATCTCAATGATTTTTGCCTTACAGGTATAAATTCTAGAGAAGGGAACTCCCTAAATGGTCTTGACAGTCTAATTTATCTTTCTACTGTGTCTGAAGACTGGGATATTGTCTTTGAGGAAGAACAACCTACGTACCTTTTGCCAGGTTGAGTATTTTCTGCAAATACTTTAAAACTTTACTTGGCTGATAGTCAGTGTCATTTGGGGAAATCCATTTGCTTGTTATCAGAAATCTCACTGAGGCATGAGTTTTGAAGTGGACCCTGCCCTTCCTGTTTCTATCTCTTGGAAACTAGTCTGGCAACTCTGTCAATCTAAATTCAGTGACTTTTGTCATAGACTGAAGGTAGGGGGAGGAACCAACTGGAATTATAAAGCCAGGTGATAGCATCAGACTCTATCTCCTAAATTGTTCACTACTTAGCTGGCATGAAAGAAATCATCTTTATGGTAAGGGGACATAACAGAAGATATCTTGGGAAGAATTCTGAGGCACGAGGCATCCTTGACCCCACTCTCTGGGTCTCCACATTCATACTTACTACATTAACTTTTTGTGAGGTAGAAAGTTTAGGTATTTTGATTAGCAGAGTAAGTATTATCTGATCCTTACCAGTATAGGATATCTAATCTGCTGGCAGAAAGGACTCATCATAACAATGCTGAACAGTTTTTGCCCACTATTGCCTACCTCTTTCAGGAAGATTATGCTGAACTATATGCCTCAGGAATGTTACAGAGGGAAGAAATAGCCAACATCCCAACAGCCAAATTTTCTTCTTTTTCTTTTTCAGCTAAGCTCATTAAAGCTACAGCTTTATTAGACATCTATCAGGGTCTCTCATATTACCTGTGATGAAAGATCCATTTTATTGTTGTTTGAGTTTGGTTACTAAACCATCAAAACAAATGCTTTCATAAACCGAAAAACGCATGCTTACATACCCCAGTGAGGTCATTAAATGTTTCAACACATGCCTATAAATTTCTAAATTCAGTTAATTTCTAACTACTACAGTTTGCAAACTGATGTCACATCTTTAGTAACACTCACCTAATAAAGTTTGTTATTTTTTTCCTGTCTGGGGTGAAAGGCTTCTCACCATCTCTATCACCTATGACTAAATCACCTCTACGTGTTAAACAATTGCAATTTCCCAATTCCAGCCATTAATTCTTATATGAATCAATAGTCTTAGTTTAAAAACATACTATGTATTCTAACATTACAATATATTGTTTTCTAGCTGGCATCTGAGTAATAAGACACATTACAAGAGCAATAAAGTCCATAGACTTTATCTCTTTGTCTTTTCTCCTTTGAAATTAATTTCTTGGTCAGAGGAACCACGTATCAGATAATGTGTTAGTGTATAAGCATTCAGTAAGTGTAATGGGAAATGGTGATACAGTGGAACCACATCACCTCCAGAATGAAGCAAATTGTTGACAAATCCATGACAAAAGGGAGACCAGAGTAATTGATGGGGCTTGATTCCATCTCGCTGGCCCCCTGGAAGGCCAGCTCCTCATAAAGCTGTTAGAACTGTCACTTATAAAATTGACTTTTCAGCAGTGGCAGTACCTATTAGAATTGAGCACTTCTCCAACTATTGCCTTGGTAATTTAGTCTCCAGCTTAAAATTCCATTTTCCCTAGCACCTGGAAGAAAATCTAAATTCTTACAGTCTACAAGGCACTGATGGTTCTAAGTCTCTAACGTTTGACAAAAAAAAAAAAAGTCCATTTATAGTATACACTATGCGCAAGATTAAATGTACCTGTTTAGAAATCAGCTAAAAACTATTGAAGGGATACATCGTTTTTCAGAACCTTTTCAAGTGGTTCTCAAGCATAACAGTCCAGCTCGCCGCCCTCTTAACGTCCGCCCAGATCAGCGAGAGTGCGGGAGGGGCCTATCTCCGGGACCAGGAAGGAGAAGGAAAGGAGAGGGCGGGGGCGGGGGGGGGGGGGAGAAAGTGAAGGGAGCAGCGAGAGCCGGAAATGACTGACTAGCGAGGCGCCCAGGAGCGCCCCGTCCGGTGACGCTCTAGCCCCCGAGCGCCGTCTCTATGCTCTCCCGCGTCTAGTCTATTTATTGTCGCGGGGAAGAAGCGGCCGCCCTGTACCCGGAACAACAAAGCCGGGAAGACAGAGCCCGAGCCTCGGGGGGCTCCTAGTAACGGGCCGGGGCGGGAGGTCCATGGAGACTGGGGAGCGCGCTCGCCTCATCCTCATCCTTGTCCTCCAGCTTCTGCTTCGCATCCGACGCAACCGGCAGCAGCGCTGCCGCCGCGTCCTCTGTGGCCGCCCGGTCTTCCCACGGTAACCCCGCAGGCGACCCTGGGAGGGGGAGGCGGGTATCGGGCGGCTTGAGCGCCGGCTGCGGGGCTTGTGGGCGCAGGACGGGAGGGCGGGTACTGGGGGGGTGAGCGTGCGGGGGCGGTAACTGAGGAGAGCAGTCGAGTTGGGGAAACTGGCCGGGTGGCGGAGAGAGGGTCGAGGAGGACGAGGTACGGTATTTGGGCATCTCATTAGGGATAACGGGTGGGGGTGGGGCTGCCCTGCCCGGGCGCCTTACGGAGCCGGTGTAGGGTAAAACACCACTGAGAAAGACTAGGAAGCGAGATTTCCCATCTATCTCTGTGGTGCCCTCATCCAGGGATAGAGACAGTGCAAAGATGCTGGGGATCCATTGCTTTACAGAAAACTTCCAGCGGCCTCTCTGCAGCGGCGGGAACTCGCCCAAATAGCGGCTTCATGAGCTCCTAGTCTGGCAATGCCAACAACCACTTTATTTTATTATTGTTATTAGCCGAAATTAGGTTTGATGAAAGATCTGGAACCGAGTAAAAGAAAATGAATAGTAGGTAGAGCTGAGCATAATCGCTTAATAATAGCAAATAAGAGCTCGAAAAGTAAATCAGATAGGGAATGACTAGTTTTTAAAAAAGCTTTTCTGCCGAGATGTACATCTGCAGCTCTGTCATTGGAATAAGATTCAAACTGCAGATCATACACATCTTTGAGCTCTCTGACTGCATCTGTCTCCCGCAGTTCCAAAGCGACGTTGGTAGTAACCAATGTGTGCTTGTGAATTTAGGATAACATGCCTTAAAATTGTGCTCAAGAAAAGAGAACAAGCTTGGTGTGGGGCGTGTATGTGGAGAAGCAATGACAATTTCCCTGAGGAAATTGGAAAAGAGAATTGTAAGAAGAAAGTGCAATTATCCTGCTGTAATTTGCAGATTCTTTCAAAGTTTGAAAAAAATGGCAGTTCCTTCAAATAAAGAACTTTCAGCATTGTCTGAAAGAAAGTATTCAGTTTGATATACCTAGTTAAATATTCATCAGTTTATGCTGTGTCTTTAGCCATGCATCACAAACTACTTAATGGTTTAATACTTTCCAAGACTCATTTTAGGTCAGTAAATGAGGTTTCCCTGTGGCACACTGGGAAGGTCACATATGCATACTACAGTGATAACATTTTTGTGGTCAGTGAGAACACAGTGCTCTATATAAAATGGAAGATTAATGATGAAAATAAAATTGATAAATCATAGAGACAGTTATGTGAAGCACAGCTTCTGTTTGCCCCCATGCCTTTTTTTTGACAAGTCTGATTTCTCTTGAACAAAAAGACATTATTTTTAGCCTCCATGTCCCCCATCTTTAGATTCTGTACCGTCAGTCTCAGAAACTGTAATGACCTGCTACTGTGTATGCTCCCAAATAGGAGAGGGCTAGCCAGAATACGAAGTTTTTTGAGTTGAACGTTTTTATATAAAGCTTTTAATCAGAAATTTAGGTTCAGTTTCATGAGGTAATTTCATGTATGTGCAAGGCGATGGGCAGTTTTCTTTAACAATAAAAGTGTGAACATTAGAAAATATATTGCTTTTTTTTCTTTTTTTTTTGTACCAGAGATCGAACGCACGACTGCACGCTTGCAAGGCAGGCACTTATGCTGCCGAACTAAATCCCCAGCCCCAATATATTGCATCTTAAGAGTAAGAAGAAAAATTCAGTATTTTTGTCTTTGGATTAACAAGTAAAAGGATGTTGCTTAATGTTTTCATAAGGCTGTTCTGTGCAAGATATTCTAGGATGACCCGCCGCCCCCCACGTTGTGGATATTGAGTCCCAGGATTTATTTCGTGGTAATAAGACACATTAGGAAAAAAAAAAAAGACACATTAGGAACTCCCTGAAACCTCAGGGGTGCCGTCAGACTCGCTCCACTTGGAACTTACTGCCCTGTCCCTTCCTATTTGGAGTGTCTGTGCATAGGTGGGCTAGATCCTGTCTTACACCTTTTTTAAAAAATACAATTATTAGGCCAGAGATTTATCTCAGTGGCATAAGCACCTGCCTGGCAAGTGCGAGGTCATGAGTTCAATCCCCAGTACAGCGCAAAAAAAAAAAAAAAAAAAAAAAAATCAGATGATCATTTAAAAAATCCAGTTCTTGCTTTCTTTGCTCTGTCTCAACAGTCCCAACATTTACTGTTGTATTAATTCCACCATGTCTTACATCATGTCTAATGAAAAATGATTATTTCATACTGTTAGTATTTTTTCTTTTTGTTATGGGCCTATCAGCATATGTCCTTGTGAAAATATTTGTACCTTTCAAAGTAATTTTGGAACAAGTGGTAATACTGTACTGTAATTGTACACATAGTGTTTCTCCTGAGTGAAAGGGTGTTTAAAAAGTAAAATGATAATTCAGAGCCTGCTTTGTGTTTTAAATTGAACTTTAGGTTTTCATAATTCTTATTCTAAAAAACATTGTTCTCCATATCAGTTTATGATGATCATTTTGCATTTGAATGTTTGACTAAAATTATGCTTGCCAAATTTGAGGAAACGACTTAAGCTATTTCCCCACATTTTTCTGTACGTGGGGAGTTGTCACATCAGAATTGTTATGTAGAGCCAGGTGCTGTGGCTCACACCTGCAATTGGGAGGCTGAGACAGGAGGAGCAATGTGAGTTCAAGGCCAGCCAGCACTACATAGGGAGACCCTGTTTCACGAAACAAAACAAATTTTTTTTCTATGTAAATGTATCTATGTGTAGAAGGTACAGAATTTTCTATAAAGTAGAATAGTGAAACAGTATTTCTGAAGAATGTCATTACTTATGAATATATATGGAATGTTACTTTAAAATCAACAAATACTACATAATTATCTTAATGGATTTGAGTACTATATTTTAATAAAGGAGGCCAGTAATAACCTGGTGATTGATTTCCTTCTGTTGCATCATAGACTATGTGATGAAATTATTACTATGAAGCCAGATGTGCGCATATCTGTAATCCTAGCATTCGAGAGGCAGAGGCAGGAGGATTGCCATTTCAGAGCCATCCTGGGCTACATTGTGAGTTCAAGGCCAGCCTGAGCTACATAGGGAGGCCCTGCCTCAAAAACTCAAAAAAGAAATTACTGCTGTGAAAACCAAAATTTAATTTGATTTTAGAAGAAATAGCAGAATGTTTCTGAGTCAGAACCTTTAGTAGCTTAAAACTATATTGTGACATTTGAACTAGTAAATATTCCTTGAAATTTATTCCTATTGTACCTTTTACATGCCCGATGGCACTTCAGGTGTTCATAACTGGATGAGAGATGTTTTGCCCTTTGGGTACTCTTTGTGTGCTTATAGAAAGCAGAGAAATGACATAATGGGTAGCAAAAAGTGAGAGACATAGTTTGACTTTTACATACTTTTATTACATACTGCTTGGTATTGTAGTTATTGGTGTGTGGATGTCGCCTTGCCTGCTAAATTAGACATTTTTTGAAGGCCAGGACTATGAATCACCATCATGTTGTATGGTCTTATATTGTATATGTATATTTTGAAGTTTACCACGTTACTAGGTGGAAATGATGTTTCACTTCAGATACTTATCTAGTGGATGAGGTGAACTTTTTCCATAGATGTTTATGTGTATTTTGAAGTTTAACCCATTTACGAGATGGAATTGATGTTTATTTTATTTCATTTCAGGTAGTTATCTAGTGGATGAGGTGAACTTTTTTGAAATCTAATAATTGATGCCTAAAATGATAAGATAACCGGCTATAGACATTGGCCATGGTTTGTTTTGGTATAATTTGGTGAGGACTTAACATCTTAAAAGAAGTAAAGCAGAATATCTATTGCCATTAGTTCCAGAAAATTGGTTGTTTCCCTTTCTCTTCCTGGTAAATTGCAACTGTTTTCATTGAGACAAGTTTCGATTTGAATCAGTTAAGTTTCTTTGGATTAGCATGGGTATAGCATTTAACGGTGTGGGCTCTGGGTCAAGCTGCTTGTGTTTAGCCTCGGATCTCTGCTTGTTACTGGTATGGCCTTGGACAGACCTGTTTCAGTGCCCTAAACCTCAATTTCCTCATCTGCACTTCCTCATTAGTACTACCTCATAGGTCTTCTATGAGATTCAAGTGTAAATAAATCACTTACAACTTTAGTTAAGAGCTGAAAAAATAATAGCAAGTAGTCTTAGTGGTACCAGATACTGCTTTGAAGGTGAAGTGTTAGATTGCTTGAATGCTGTGTTTCTTTTGTTTATAGGCTTTTACTACAGTCTTGTGGTTCATTTTTTATCTTGGACCATTGATGACTTTGTGGTTAGGTTTTGAGACGGGAGGGTACTTTCTTTAAATTTTGAATTGTGACACAGACATCTGGTTATCACTTACGCCAGATGGACTAAGTAAAGGGCGACATCTATGTTTCTTGGAAAAGGAAAGCCAACAAAGCCTAGTCTGGCGCAGGGTGGCAGCAACTAAAATGCTATTTCCCTGAGGACTTGCCCTGTTGTTTAGCTGTGTGGACTTCTGAATAAAAGGAGTAGACCCCATTGGTTTCATTTAACAGAATTAGTCCTTCTTTAGAAGACTGTTGGTTTTACTTACCTAACCTTATTTGGTAGTAAACTTGAAACTTGTTAGTGTCATTGTCAAGCCATTTAACTTGAGTTTTCTATGTCATTATATTTGCTCTAAATAGAAACTTCCTTGTAATTTTAGAAATGGCCAGAATTGCTGTTCTGCTCCAATAATTCCAGTGGTCCATGAATGACTTTGAAGGGTTGCAAAATTGTTTGTTTATAGTAAAGCTAAAACCAAATACTAAAGCTACCTAACCAAGGAAATTGATGATTTTAGCTTTGTTTAGGTTACTGTTGAGATAGTTAAGTTTTTAAAGTTGAATGCTTTGTGTTAAACAGTGAATTGCAGAATCTTTCCTGTTTTGTCTAGTATCTATATTTTGTTTTTAGTTGAAATATATTTCATAAAATGTAGATTATTATAAAATATATTATTAAAGTTAAATTTTGCCTTAAATATACAAGGGTAAAATTTTATACTTTTTTTCTTCCATGTGTGCCAGTTTTATTTTAGTTGTTTTTTTACAACGCCATATACTGAGGAGATTGGCAAATACATGTTTGTGTGTAGAGGTGTGACTTTTACTTTTCTGTTTAAAGAAAGTAAGGTCTAGCTCATTATGTTAAGTTGAACCGCAAGATTGGCTATCATAGACTTAGTATTGATATCATTATCATCATAGCCATTATGGATTTTTGATCTAAAAACTATTGAGATAGGGAAGAAATAATTTTTTTGGCATGAATATATATAGATACATATGCTCTGGTGTCTGTGTGAGGAAATTTTTAAGAAAGTCAGCTTCCAGGGTGTCAATAATGTTGTCTGCAGTAAAACTTGTTTTGAGACTAGGATCTAACACATCATTAATGTTTCCCTGCTATACTGTACTGTACTGTACTGTACCAAAACTTTTCGGGAACCAATGTTGTATCCTTCAGATAGGAAGATGGCAAAGCCAGGGTGTAACTCGAAAGCATAAGTATGAAGATGGGTTTTTGATTTATGGCTGTGCTCAGCATTTATAGAACATATGTGAACTTGAAGCTTCTGTGGAAGAAGAACCCACTTCATCCTTTGTATTTTGGTGGATGCATAAACCCCAAAGCCTCTCTCTCACCCGCTTACAGCTACAGCAAGTTTTGTGTGTGCGTGTATAGCTTCATGAAATTGTATTGAGAATCCCTTCATTGCTCTTAAGCATGTTCCAGGACCTTTGGTGGTCACAGACTAGGATGGTCACAGGAGACACGACCTAACTAATTTGTTAGATCTTCTGCAACAGAAATTTGGTGCACTAATCTCAAAGGTACTGTTTTTTCCTACTCTTGTGGGGTACGAGGTCAAAGATGTGACATGGCTCAATAGATTAAAAAGCTATATGAATAATTCCATAGTCTCAGTAGCATATTATTGAAATTAATCTTAATATAATAGAAAACCTTTGGGTGGCCAGTAATTTTAAAGCTTCTACTTTAATGTACAGGACAAAATCATCTGTATAATGATAGTCGTGGGCCACCTAGTGACATTCTACTGTACCTTTTCTGTTTAGGTATGTTTGAAATATAAATAATTACCATTGCTTACAGTATCCAGTACAGTAACATGCTGTACATGTTTGTGGCCCTTGGTAGTAGACCATTAGTGTAGGTGTGCAGTATAAGTTATTTCATCTAGGTTTATGTAACTATATGCTGATGTTTACACAGTGATAAAAGGAATAACTTATGAGAAAGAAAATGGAATAATAGAAGTGCTAAAAGTCTACAGATAGTTTTAAATAAACTAATTCGTATATCAGAATGTATTGCTGTATTTTAAAATCTCCTGTAACACAATTGCTATTCAAGATTTGCAGGTCCAAAGTAAGACCAATAATAAACTGCTAGGTAATGCACTAAGCTGAGCATACTGGAAAGTGAAATAGGGAAATAATAGGACGTTGTTGGAGAACTGGAGTGGTTTGAAAATTGTTTCAAAGCATAAGGCAAAACTGCTTAGGTAAGTATTTAACATATAAAGAATGCATGCCTTCTGATACACTTTCTCAAAAGAGTAAGTCTCTAGGATTCTTTTTGTCACTGCAGAAATGCTCTCCTCTTTCTGTATCCCCTAGCCTACATTTCTTTCTTTCATTTGTTCTTAAATTATTCATTTAATCTAGCAACATTTGCTTAATTTTCAGGACCAGAATGCCTTTTCCCACTCCTTCGAGAATCTCTCAAATTGCACATTTAGTAATATAACTGCTGTGACACAGGCGCTGAGGGTATACAATGGGACCAGAGCCTAGAACAAAAACGGTCAAGCAAAGAACCCTTCTAGCAGCTACAACCCAGTGGGAAAAAGACAACATAGAGAAAGGCTGAATGAAGATCGAAAGACACACATTTAGCAGCGTGGTGGTACAAAGCTGTAAGCCCAGCACTTAGGAGGCTGAGGCAGGAGGATCACTATAAATTCAAGGCCAGGCTGGGTTACATAATGAGTTCAAGGCCAACCTGGACTACATAACTAGACCCTGCCTTAAGAAAAAAAAAAAGACATTTAAATTAAGCAATTCACTTCAGAGTGCCTACAGTCTAGTAGACTGTATAATACGGGTAAGACTTCGTTTGCTGACTGTTTTGCTAGGGTAACTTTCTGTTAGTGTTTCCTGTGATTGACTCTTTCTTATCCTTCAAGATCTCATTTAAAGAATGATTTTTCCTTTCATATGGTTGAAATGCCTTCTTCTGATGATTCACCCTAAACTTTTTCTTTCTTTTGGGTTTTTGTTTTGTTTTTGTTTATTTGTTGTTTTTGAGAAAAGGTCTTTCTCTGTAGTTCAGGCTGACCTTGAACTCACTATGTAGTTGAGGCTTTCCTTAAACCAGCAGCAATCCTGCCTCAGCCTCCGGAGTGCTAGGATTACAGGCGTGCACCATGATGCCTACCTACTTTTTCTTTTATCATTTTATTTCCTAGATTATATTCTCTGATAATTTTAATTGCTGGCCTTTCTGTATGTTGTCTTTTTCTAACTGGGTTGTAGCTGCTAGAAGTGTTCTTTGCTTGACCATTTTGTTCTAGGCTCTGGTCCCATTGTCTATGCTCAGAGCCTGTGTCACAGCAGTTACATTACTAAATGTGCAATTTAAGAGATTCTCAGTTGAAGGAGTGGGAAAAGGCATTCTGGAGAGGTGTACAGTTGTGAAAAGGGAATGATACAAAGTCTAGACTGAAAGCAGAAGATTAGGTTATAACAGGAGGACTAGAGGTGGGATGTGCAATGCATTCCAACCCAAGCAGATTAGATTCTATTTTGTGTGCCTAAGAGAGCCAAGACATGTTTTTTTAAGTAGGAGTGTGACATAGTTAGGAAGATAATTCTGGTAGCTGTTTGGTAGACGGAGTAGATCTTCGAGACTGCAAGCAGAGAAGAATTTCATCTGAAAGCCATAGCCATAATAACATACAAGAGACCTTAAAATAAAACTGTTGGTACAGAAAATAAACTAGATTGGAATTTAAAAGATGCATAGGAGAAACATGAGAGATAAAGAAGATGATTCTGAAATTTCCACTCACTAAAATTAAGGGACAGAACAAGTATTTTTGAGGGGACTGGTGAGTTTGTTTTGAATGTATTGGTTTAAAAATAATGTGCCTACTAGATATTTGGGAATACAGAACCAGATCTGTGATGGTCAGTTTTGATGTAGGAGCCAGCCTTTAAAAAGGCGCGGATAGCACTTGAAGCCTGAGAAGTTTTCTGAGGACCAGGAAGACCAAGATTTAGGGTCTTTCCGGGGTCTTACATGTGCTTGAGAATATCAGGAGAGCAGTGGCCTCCCCAGGCACACATGGGGATTCACCTGTATACAATTCCCGGGGGTTCCTAAGTTTTTAAGTTCAACAAAGAACTTGTAACTTAATGAACAGACAGAAATATTTGAGATGGAGGAAGACTCCAGAGCCAGAGTGGGGGTGGCAAAGGAGAATTTTGAAAGTCAGGTTCCCAGCACTTTCTGCTCTGGAGCCGTCCAGTAGGAGGGAGTTTGATCTGCGCCACAGGCCTCAGCTCATGGCTGCTTATTTGTAACATTTTGTACTGTGTAGAGGCAGAAAGCAGATTGTGCCAGTTTAGAGCAGGAGTGGACTTCAGGAAACAAGCCATGGTAAACAGAGTGCAGAAATCTTGATGTTCTCTATGATAGAGAGTCCTGATACAAGAATATGGCCCTTTGTAAAGACTTACTGAAAGGGAAATTCCATCTTGATTACCTAGTATGGTGTTTTAGCTCAGTGATTCTTAGCTGCCTGCCCATGAGAAACATCTTACAAATGACTTCAAAACTAGCACCCAAGCAAGGTCAGTGAAGTCAGAATCTGTGGGGAATCAGCTTCTTCAAAGTTGTTAATAGTTAAGTACCAGTGTTCTTGCCGTGATTTGAATATGGTTTCCCCAAAATCAGGTAAACCCAAAGTTTTATGTTACTGGTACTAAGAGGATGAAACGTTACACTAACTGTGGTGGTTAGGTAGTGGTGCCTTTGGGTTTAGATGAAGTAATTAGGGTGGATTCATGACTGGGGACTTTATAAAAAACGCACATGGACTTTACTTAAGGTCTTGTCCTCTGGTACTCTGCATTGCAAGGAGGCCATCAGCGAAACTGAGCAGGTAGGTCGTAGCCTTATGTTCTTGAATCTCCAGAATTGTTTGCTAACTAAAGCTGTTTTCTTTATATATGTAATCTGTCTTCAGTATTTTTTTTACAATACAGAAAAATTGACTAGTTTAGACCAGAAAACTTCCTTATTCTTGTAGTATCATCTGTGAAAGAATTCTTAACTGAATGTTGTTATCAAATTACTCTCCTTACTGTTGTGCTACTTTAAAATCAGTGTTTCTGATTTTTTTGTATCAGGAATCAAACTCAGGACCTTGTGCTTGCCAGGCAGGCACTTACAATGTTTCCAATTTTAAATTTTAAAATCTATGTCTTCTGACCTGTAGCGAAGCTCTCTGTATTATCTTTTTTGAGTGACATTCTCTTCAGTTCCTCAGATCTGATCAGCTTTGGTAAAAGGCCCTACGTGAGGGAAGAGTATTCATTTTGTAATCCTGTTTGCCGTAACTACACTGTATTTTTTCACTCTGCTATGTTTTAACAAAAGTTTCAATTTTACCCTATTTTTCTAAAAACTCATTTCTTAATCCCTTTCTTAACATGCTACTGATATATGACATAGAACTTAAATTTTTTTATGTTAAAGCAGATATTTTATATGAAGGATAACTCTCCAAAAATTATTAAAAGCAAACTGTCCAAATAGGAAATTTCACTCTTTTTCTTTGCTACGTTTTCTCTTGATTAAATTTCTGATGAGTTATGAATGGTTCAGGACACTGCATTCACATCTTTGAAATAATAATCAGAGAATAGGAGGCTTGATCTTGATGTATGCTAACTCTTACACCAACCAGAAGCTAGAAGAGGATTTGTTTAGTTCATTAGCTGCATAGTGAATTAGCATTTATACTTGCAAGTAAAATAATATTTTGAAAATTGTTTCAGCATTAGTTCAGTAGCTAAATTAGTTTGATAAATTACAGCTTTCTGTTATGAGTAATTAGGAAATACATCAAGCTTCTTCGTTAAGAGGTTGAATTTTTTAGTTTTTAAAATGGTAGTTTATGTTAAGTGAAAATAGGAACACATGGAAGAGCTTCTCAAGAAAACTGATACCTTATAAGTTAAATTGAATGAACATCTTAATCTTAATTTTTAAACTTAATATCATGAACTATTGTACTTCTGAATTCCGTACTTTTATAGGTAATATCTTTTTCATTTCCTTCATGACCTTCTCCTACACCTCCTACCTAAAGAAAAACCTCACAATCAACTATTTGTTTTTGTTTGAAATGACTTCTTGTTATTTTTTTCTTAATTCATGATTAAATTTAGGGGCTTTTTTCCCCCAATACTAATTTGACTTACTAGCTATATCAGAATTTTAAAAAAGTTTTACCCTTTTAAACTTGAAGAAATATGGTCTGTTTTTGTGTTCCAAAAACACAATTGCAGCCTCTTGAGGAACTGCAATGATTAACTAGAAGTCCTTTCCATTTTTGAACATTTTTCTGTCCACGGAAGATGAAGGAAGGAGGTAATAGTAGTAACAATGACAGTGGCTAGCTTTAAACGCACACTGTGTATGAGCCCTGTGCTGAGCACACTGCATGAAATTTTACTAAATTTTCACAGCAATCTATGGTAGATTCAGTTATGGGACATAGTTTAAATGAGTATAATGAGGTGGTGTTCAGTAACTTAGTAACTTCCCCTCAGTCATCTGGGTCGTAATGTAGATGTGGGTTTAACCCAAGGAGTTTGTTGACCTCTTTGTTCTGTGTGTGAAAGCACTGCTTTTTAAACTAATCTCGAGATAACTCTTTAAGCTCTGTAGACTTTTTATTGAATGTGGGTAGTGCCTTGGGAACCATGCTGGGATCGGGGTATAGAAGCAAGTGAAGTTTGATTATGTTTCTGAGGAGTTCACTATCTAACCAGTAGACATGTAAACGGGAACTGCTTCACTGTAATAAAGTTTAACGATAGTGTGGAAAATTGCCATTATAGAGATATACATGTAACCTGGTAATGGGCCTTAGAATAGGGACACTTGGCTCAGTCTCAGGTATCAGATTCCTCAGTTTCTTTCTTGTTTTTAATCTAGCCATGATGATTTGAATTGCCTTCTGAACTAGCATTTCCAAATTTTGTCAGTAACCTAGACCTAGACCTATCCTGAGCAATGGACTCTTCTGTTACCTATTCTGTACTCCTGAACACCTAACGAGTTCCCTCAATTCAGTGTCTAGAGCAGTTGCCTGTCGTGCAAACCTGCTCTTCCTGCAGTGTGTCCTGTGTCAGCAAGTACTAGCTTAAACCACAAACCTGAAGTCGTCCTCCATCTCTCCTTTCCTCATCCCTGTATTAATCATCAAGCCCTGTTTACTGTGTCTCCTGAGGATGTCTCTGTCTGCTACCCTCCACCTTCAACCGTTACCTCTACTCTGGACCACACTGTTGTCATCTCTGACCTACACTATGACAATAGAGCCTAACAGAGCGTCCTTACCCTTCCTAGTCCTCCCATTGCCCAAGTGGCAGTGATGGGTATTTTTAAATACAAGTCTGTACGTCATTTTTCTTGCTTCTCTTTTAGGTCACCAGTTCTCCTGGAGTAAATGTGAAAATCTGTAACTTGGAATAAGGCATGATTTGATCCCAACCAGCATTTCCAGCCTAATCTTACCTTCTTCTTCTCTTTAATTCCTTCCCCAGTTAGCTGTGCCGCCCCTCCTTCAGATCTGCGTAGTAGTTACTGTTAGCTCAACACTGAAAGTGGAGTTTCTTTACCAGGGCTTGTTTACTGCTGGGTCCCTATCTTCTGGCATGGGGTCTGAGGGTTAGATTTAGAGTTCATTGTTAGGGAACTGATTGAAGGTAATGCAGAGCTTTACACCAATAGAAGTTAGTTGCATGCAGAAATAGAGATAAAATCACTTTCAGTAGAAAAAATAGATAAAACTACATGTATGGGCATTTATAAATCAGTAAGAAATTTGAGAAAAAGAATATGAGACAATCTCAAAGAAATACAGGTGATTAGTATCCAGGAAAAAATCAACTAATTGAGTATGATTATTTTCAATATCTCAAGTTATCAAAGGTTTTTATAAAGTGCTTTTGTGTCAATATATGACAGCATATGCATGTCTCAATTTTGTTTAATATGCACAGATACAGATATGGATCTAGCAGCCTAAAAACATGTGCCTGTGAAAAAACAGAAAAAAACCTTAACTGTTTATGGGTGATTTCTGGGTGGCTTTTTTCCTTGACTATTTATATAACCAGAAATGACATTCTATCTTCTTTAAGACAATTTACTTGAAATACGAAGAAATGCAAAATAAATTTTGCTTTTTCATATAATGAGGAATAATTGTGCCTAATTTCTCATCGTTGAGTTTGAATCCCTGAATTTAAAGTTGTAGTCAGTAAAATACAGGTAGCCCTGCTTTATTTACTGTGGTTTACTTTACAAAGGTGCAGACACTTTGTGTTTTGAATTTTGAGCTTTTGTATGGTTAGCAGTGTGCAGTGAGATACTCTTCAGATGCTGTGTAGCACCGGGGAGCCACAGCTCCCCGTCAGCCACTGGATCGAGGGAGACTTGCAGTAGCCCACAGTGAGTGGACTGCGTTGCTGTGCGGGGCTGCTCAGTAGGCTTCACATAGTAAGTATACTTTCCCCTTAGGTATTTTCAACTTGAAAGCCCACCTTAAGCCTTTTCCTCCCTCTTGTTATCTACAGTAGTACATTAATTAAAATCAGTGTTAGTATTAGCATTGACTAACGTGACATTACTTTGATAGAGCTTATTCTAATTTGTGAGGTTTTCATTAATTCCTCAAAACAATTCTGTGAAGTGGATAGTATTATTTGTATTTTATAAATGAAATAGGAGCAGTTAGAACTAGTGCCTTGTCATGTATCTTCCATAATGAGCATGAGTATCATCTTTAAATCCAAATTTTCCTTATCGATATGTTTGTTTCTGTATTGAAACAGTGAAATTCTTAAGTAAGCTGCTGTTTAAACACGATTAAGATGGGATGGATATTAGATTTTGCATTTTTATATTATAAAATACTTCATTTTCCCAGCCAGAACTATTTCATGACTACATAAACCATTGAATTCATCTTTCCATAAGGACTCATTCAGAAAGTCGGCGGCATTTCAGTCTACCTCTGCTATCTTTTAGGATCACAAATAATTCACAGACTGAAGCACAAAGTGCACTTCTCTTTACTGTTGTATTTTTTAAATAGATGCTTACTGGCAGCCCTCGGATTTGTTGTTATTTTCCGTAAAAATCATAATCATTTGATGCAAGTTATTGACTTGAGTGCTACATGCTTACCAGTCATCAGACTTGGCATTCAGATGATCGTGAAGATTCTGTTTAACGTAATGTAATGATGAGAGTTTTGTATACCAAATAGTTTCGCTTTTACTTAGGTATGTATTGAATGTTTATATGATACAGATGTTATATAATCTTTTCCCTTGGAAAAAACCGAATTTTTTTGTGATCTCATATTGTTAATATTTTTTTCATTTACTATACAGCAAAAATGCTACCCTTAGGACTGACTCCTAAAGTATAAATTCTAGAGCCAAGCACAAAAATGTCCCAGTGATAGAGACCCTGCCAAGTCAAGTTAAAGATTATAATTCATCTGACTTACTATCATGCGTCTAATTTTACTCCTCTTCTGCCCCTTGGAACATGATTGTGTGATTGTACTTTGAAGGCAAAGTGGGAAGTTCAGCTTTTGATGATAGTTTATCTTAACAGTAGTTCTATAATTAAAATGAAAGTTTATCATGTAATTTCTAAGACAATTCTCTCTGTCTCTCTTTTTCGGTACTGGGATTGAACTCACGACCCTGGGCTTGCCAGGCAGGCGCTTAAGCCACTGGCTAAATTCCCAGCAATGTTGTCTTTATCTTTTGTGTTAAACTCTTGGAATTTTTGAATTAGTTGCAGTATTTCAGAGTACATTATCTAAATTTGTTTGGTTCTTACGACAAAATTTCAAACTTCAAGAGTCGACTAAAACTTTCAGGTTGTGAAAGATACCTATATTTTAAAGTTAAGGAATGTTATGGATTACATTCCCTCATGGATATTTTAGTATAATCTCTAAAAAATAAGCATGTTCGTCTCCATAACTACTCTTTATTCACCTAAAAAATTTTTTCCTCATGTCATCTGTTATCAGAGACATTTAGATCCACATGTCAGCCAAATTTCCTTCAAGTGTATCATACTGGTTTGTTCATTTTAATTAAAAATATAGACTTTATATGTATGAGCGTTAAGTATTATTTGATAGTGTGTCATTAAGTTAGCCTAGAAAACAGCTAGCTGTTTCTTAAAAGACCACATAGTAAGTATTTTAGACTTGTGGGTCATTGGTGTTTGTCAGGTCCACTCAGCTGTGCTGCACAGTCACTACAAAAACATACAACGTGGCCGTGTTCCGTAAAACCTACAAAAGAGATTGCTGTAGTGTGCTGACTACCGCCAAACCTATGTCTAGTATTTTTCCCATTTGTTACTCTGACCATTCTCCAGTTTTCTATCAATTCATTATATAGCTACAGTATTCAATTGTCTGTGAATCACATTGATAACTGTCACTTAATGCACATGTGCTGTGTGCTACAATATTGCTGTACATAATCATAGTTAAGGCATAAAAGCACCCCATGAGGTACAGATGATACTGTCTTCATCTCCAGGGAAATGAAAACTTTGAAGTTAGGTAACTGACCCAGTGCACACAGCTAAATGCAAACACTACATCAGAGCCCCTTTTTGTACCATTTATGCCATACTCTGAGGAGACATGAAGGGATATGCTCTTCCTAAAAGGCAAAATGCTGTGCTTTGATTAAATTTTTGAAGCCCCTTATTCAATATTCTCAGTTACAACTTGAATATACTTAAAGTAGTGAGATTCTATCTTTTTGTGGAATCAGTTTTCATTTTTGGACTTCCAGTTAGATTTTAAGGTTATTGCTTTGTTTAGTCGAAAATTTGAGACATTGGAGTCTGATGAAGTTTGTCTTCAGAGCCAGGAGGTGGCGGTGTTTTCCAGGTGATGGCTTGAGGTGGCAGTTCTTATAGTTGCTAAAGTAATGTTTTTGAATACAACTACAAAGTTGGAGGCATTGACCTGAAGACCTAAAACATAATATATTCTTGTCCACGAAATCATTGAGCAAGGGAAAAACTATTTTAGCTCATATGGTGCATTTTTATAGAAAGTTAGAAATGCTATTTCCTAAAACTAGGACAGCTATAGTTTTGAACTTAATAGGAGGAAATATGTGACAAATCAAACTCATACTAGGCATTTACCTGAGAAAGAGGGCAAAATACTTTATTAATGTCTTAATTTTAGGCCATGAGTAGTGGGCAAGTTACTTTTATCTAAAGTAGAAATAACTTTATTTTTCTTATAATAAAACTAATAAGTATTTGACACTTTGAAAATCCAGACTTAACTAAAAAAAAAATGTAAAGTTGGGGAGGGGAGGCAAAGTCACTCTTATGTGCCAAGTCTCTGAATAGAATAATTGTTAATATTTTGGCAGCTGTAAGTATTTAAGTGCATTTATAGGCACATAAACCAAAATGAACTCATGAAAATTAAGTAAATTTTCTTATTCTAAAAGACAGTGTTGTCTAAAATATCTAAATTTGCATTTTGTATTCCATTAAAATATATTTAGGAGTATTTTATATGGGACTGTGCTGGACTTAAGCCAGACTGTAGGTTGTCTATTAAGATTTGTGCACAGTTTAATTATTTCTCAAGATAGTCGTGTACTCTTTAACTGAAATATGTATGTGCATCATTTAAATTATTTGAATAGCCATTGTCAGATTACCTTCTGTAGAAATTTCTTTGTGCCATATTATGGGAGAATGCTGGTTTACTCACACCTTTGCCGCCAATTTGTTATGTGCTGATATAAATAAACCATATCTCATTCTTTTAAGTTAGCATCTCCTCAACTACTGATAAGGTTTAAAAACGTAAATTTCTAAAAGCAAAGGACTTTTAAATAAATAAACCCAAGAAAAATGTCAATAGAAATTAAAATTTTTTGGAATCAAGGAATAATGAAAATATGTATCCAACTTTAATCATGCTCTATACTGCAATAACCTTAAGTGTTCTTAAAAGAAAAAAAGTTAAAACCTAAAGTATTAAACATTCAACTTACTTTCCAGTATAAGAAAAGGAATAGAATAAATCTATAAAAGAAAGGAAATGGTAAACGTAGACAAATAATTTAATAAATCAAAAGGATCAACTAGTGATAGTTTGTTCTCTGAAGTGACTTACCAAAGTAGGAAAAACTTTCTACAAGATTGAGAAGAACAAAAAGAAACAAATGATACTAGAATGAAAAAGGATTGTACAGTAGCAGCAAGTTTAAAAGATTATTAAGAGATCATAAAGAATAATATGCCTGGTCAGTTTAAAGATTTAGAAGCAATAGGAAATTTCCTAGGAAAACATAACAAAACTGACTCGAGAAATAGAAGACATCAGTTGTCTTAAAAAATTGAATTGGTCCTTTAGACATCTGTTAAACAAGAAACAGGTCCATATAATTTTTATATACTTTTTTTTTAAAATGGTCTTCCAGAGAACTTAGGAAAAAAAGAAAAAGGACTAAGCGCCTGCCTGGCAAGCACGAGGTCATGAGTTCGATCCGAGGTACCAAAAAAGAAGAAAAAGAAAAAGGACTATCCTAGCTCCTTGTCATGGTTTATGTCGGTGGCCCCCAGGTCTCATGTATTTGTATTGTGCATTTGTGATTGATTCATTGTCTAGTGCTTGGATTGGGGGTGTGAGTGCTACACCGGCCTAGGGGTGGGGGCCAGGATGTGATGTAATGGCAGGAAGAAGGTGTGTGTCTCTCTCTCTCTCTTGCGGTTTACAGCCACCATGAACTGTGGCCCCGCCATGCCACACTGCCCTGGAGCCAACTGACTATGGACTGAAACCTCCAAAAACTGTAAGAAATAAACCTTTCCTTTCCCAGCTTTGGGCATCAGGTATCTTGTCTCAGCAATGAGTAAAAAGTAACTAAGACACTCCTCTAACGTGTCTAGTGTAACCTCGCTACTCAAACCAGACTGGATGGTACAGGAAAAGTCTTCCTGGCTACTTCTACTTAAGAACATATGTGTATCAATCCTAAGAGAAGTATTTGCAAACCAAATCCATCCATTTTTTTTTACAAAGAAATCATGATTTAGTTGGATTTGTGGACATAATACATAGGTCATAAATTTTAAGAGCAATATATGAGGATAAAGAAATTAGAGATTTTACTAGAAGATAGGGATGAGGATTTGATTTGGGAGAGAGAGCATGGGGGAAATATCACTTGTGGTGTTTATTTTTGAAGCTGACTGTAGATGTTCATTATTCTTTTTGCTCTTTTGTATATCTTAAATGTTTCATGCATAGTGCTACAGTGAGCAGATCTGAGTTTTCTGAGTTTAAATGTCATTGCTAAATACTGTGGGATTTTTGTGGAGTTGCTTAAACACATTCCTTGTGAAGCTTTACAAACTAGTTTAAAAAACATACAATACAAGTTTACTTATTATGTCACCATTTTCAGGGATCTTCTGTTAAAAGGCTCACAGGGAGAAATTGTCTGTTAGCTCTTTCTCATTTATGTGAAAGTAATGGAAGCTTTTGAAGTAATGTTCCCTGCTTGCCATAACAAAATTTTTCCATGCCTAAAATAAAAAGAAGCCATTTCAGTTTCTGGGTATGTGACATTTCATGTAGCTGTAAGGTTGAAACGTTGACGTTTTATAGCATTCATTTGACAAATGATAATTGAGCATCTCCTCTTTGCCAGATGCAGAGTTGAGACGTGGGCCTGTAGCCCCAGGAGCATCACCGCAAATTTTTTGAAAGGTGCATTATGGCAGGTGTATGACACCCACATTTATGTTTTTTTCTGTTGATGAATTACTAATTTTAACTTTATGAGCTTTATTGAACAATATATACTTAAGATAAAATATCAACTAAATTAAATTAAATTTTTATGTAACGGATGTTTAGAGTAAACATCAGCATTTTCAGCTTCAACTATTTAACCTGTTTACCAGATCTAAAAAACAATGGAATTAAATTCTTGTGTGAACTACAGTGAAAATACAAATAAAACTCTACCACAGGAATCATCTTTGATTCAGTTATCACACCTAAGGCCGTCTTCGCACGTGATAACAGTGTGTTCCATGCACAGTCTCACACTGACAGTGCATGTGCTTAGCTTTCCTTTCCTGTTACGCAGGCCATACTTACCACCTCTCTTATCTTTCTGTTTTGTCAGGAGATTCTTACTGTGTTGTACAATGTCTGCTTAATGGGAAAATGAAATCTCAATAAAGTAAAATATCAAATATACATTTATTGTTCAGAATAAACATCAACTGTTTGCTATCTAAATAAAAAATAACAGCAGAGATAAATTCCTGTGTATACTACAGAAAATACAGATGCAATTCTACTACAGAAATTGTCTTCAATTATCACACCTCAGGCAGTTTTCATACATGAGAACAGTGTTTTGGTTTCCTGTCATCTTTGCTGGGACATACTTAGCATCTTGCTGGTCTTGTTTTCTTAGTTTCTTGTAATGTTTCAGCGTCTGTTCACCAGTCTGCTCCAGAATTCTTTTGAGGAGTTCTTTGGGCAGATGTGTACTATTCTTCCTCTGTTGTAATTGATCATTTATCAATTCCAGTCCTAATCCTTTTAAGAAGATTTTTCCCTGATATGTTGTGCTTGTTATTATGTTTGAAAACTTTATGTCTGACAGGCTTAGAATTGAGTAAAACACAACCATTGGTCAGTGCTTTGTGTTTTGAATGACATCATAGTTGCTGCATTTGTGTTGAAGATTCACTATCAGTGTTTGTTTTGCCATGGTCTCGAGTGTAGCACAGGCTGATTTTGAACTCACTGGATCCTCCTGCTTCAGCCTCCTAAGTACTGGGATTGTGGGTGTGCACCACCATACTTGGTTTCACTGTCAATCTTATCATCATGGTTAACAATTTTATTACTACTTTTTTTTCCTTCATCATATAGTAGGCCAGTGTTACGTTCTTCTGAAATCCAAAGATTGTAATATATATTTCTGTATTGTGAACGTACAGCATTTTTTCAGGAATATCACCTTTGTTCTTACAAACAGTTCCTATGCTGGTCAACTGGTATTCTTTTAGTAAATGTAACATCAGTGGGTAACTAGTGAACCAATTGTTGAATGTGACATTTGGGTTATTTTTTCAAATAGGTCCAAAATGTCTGATCACAACATCATGTAGTCTATTATTGCATGAATAAAAACCTGATGGCTGAGTTCCAAAATAAATTTCTAAACCCAAGGTGTAAAATGTCATCATATCTACTAGGGCATATGTTTTTATACTGTATTTGGATGATTTATTTGGCATATATTGCCCAAATCATCAACAATTACGAAATGATGAAAGTAGTTTCTTAATTGTCATGTATTCGGACCATGTACAAATTGCTTGACAGTTCAAACCAAAGCTCAAAACATGAGTGAATAGCAGCCAAATTGTTGGCAAATTTTTTTTTTTCTCAGCGGGTCTTTTTGTTGTCAAAACATAGGCAGTTTTGAAGGAAACTAAATCTCTTGAGTGTCAGTATTATTATAAAAATCCCAGTGCCACATCTGTCACTTCTCCATAATCCTTTAGATTCTGAGGATTAGAATAAAGTCCTGCTATGAAGGCTTTTAGTTCAGATAATGAGGTGTCATGATAGTTACTTTTTTTTTTTTTTGGTACCTGGGATTGAACTCATGACCTTGTGCTTGCCAGGCAGGCGCTTATGCCCCTGAGCTAAATCCCCAGCCCGATAGATAACATTTTTGAGTATTACTATTGATGGTTATCAAATATTTTACTTGTATTTTCATTATGAGCATATTTCAAAACATCTTATAGCATATCGTACATTACAGTGTCTAACATTGAATCAGAATGTTGCGTTCTGTCCAGTAGGTGGTTTACCCCAGCCAAGAACCTAATAACATTTTCCAACCTAGTTCTAACTTTGGGTTGTTCAGTATATATGGCCATTTTGTAGCATGTTCACTAGTCCAGTATCTATTTACATTAGTGTTTTCTTCTTCATCTGAATATAGGTCTTTGTTCTCACTTCTCTATCAGTTTTATCTTGCTAACTAGTTTGGTTTATGTAATCCAAGTCATCGGTAGCCCTGTCGCTTGATGACTCACTTTCAGCCCCCTCCCAAAGTTGTAATAGCAGATTTTTATGCACTATTGTACTTAATTGGGCTAATTCTACATGAAAAATCAAAAGAAAACATTTTAATAAAACATATACACAAAAAGTGTATCGTGGTACCTAATGTGAGTAAAACCCATCCATTTACTCTTTGACACATGTGCACACACCTTGCCATTTATTGTATCACCTAGGTAAACACAGAGATTGCTTCCTCTATTCCCCCAGTGCAGCTACTTAGGTGCACAACTGGTTCCCCTTGTGCTCAAGTACATACTTCCGTTAAAAAAGTATGTTACAGATGTCTGTGGCCCTGAGTGAGAAACTGAGTTACAGACCCTTACGACATGGTCTTGGACTTCAAAAAGCCTGACATGTAGTAGCGGAAGTCAACAGATGTTTAATTATAGGTACTATAACAGAGGCAGTTTGGAACATTTCTTTCCTATGGAAATTAGTTTCTACCATCTTTTCCATAGCTATTTGTTTTTGTGGAGGACTTGTTTGTTTTTTGCTGTTTTGGAATGGGGATTAAACCCAGCCAGGACTTTCACATGAAGTACAGCTCCATCTCTCTTTTTTTTAATTTTTTTAGACAAGGTTTTAAGTCACTAAGTTGCTCCAGCGTCTTAGCTTCCCGTAGTGCTGGAATTCCAGACATGCACCACTGTACCTGGCTTATTTCAGTTTAAACAAAAGTTACATGCATGCATATTTTCAGGAATAATTTAAGCATTTTTAATTACTAATACTCATGTAGACTTTTTTAACCCACTAATACATGATTTACACTTAAAAGTAGAGAGTAATAGGCCCTCAGATGGGTTGTAGAAATTGAAATTACTCTCTTGCTGGATTACTATTCTAGTTAGCCTGTTTAAAAAGGAACATATGTATACCTTTAAGAAGTGAATCTTTATTAATATCCGTTATTATTCTCTTGTTTTAAGATTGCAAAAGGGTCTTTTTTCATACTTCTAGAGAAAAAGATCTGTGATGTTGGGCACCTCTTTTTTATAGTACTTTTTCCTCTTGCATCTTCGATTCAGAGTTTTTTGTTGAGGCCTATTTGCCGGGTTGTCTGGAATATGATCAGGTAATAAATTAGGATGAACTATTTCCATGACTTCATTTTTAGAGTATAAGTTGCCAAAATGTAGAAACAGTTGTTAATTTTGAATTAACTTTGAGGCTTCTTTGTGCTCACAAAGATTTCCTTTACCCTTTTTGTCTTGTTTTTACCCTATACTTAGTATTGTCCTTCAGGCAATTCAGTAGTTTAAAACTCAGAATAGTAAATCTGAGTCAACTTGTTTCAGCCTGCTTCGTTAAAAAAAAGATGAAAGAGTAAATTTGGGATAGTGAGACTGTGTCAAACAGCCAAAAAATAAAAGTAAATTTGGCCCATACAAAGTATCTCCTTAGGTGTTTGGATTTTGTAGTTTATGCTTGAAATATGCAGCAGGGATTAGCTTGGGCTATGTATAATAAGTATTCCGTGTAAGGGGAATTGATTTTTTTTGTTGTTTGTTTAACATACGTGAGATCTAGAATTAGGAAGTTCAGGGATAGTAATGAGATTGACACCACCTGGAGCCATACGTTTACCTAATTGTTCTGCTACTTTCAGCTCATTATCTCATGGTCCCAAACGGTAACCTGGACGCTAGCACTCATGTCTCATGACACTCCAGGCAGCAAGAATGAAGGAGAGAAAGGCAAAGAAGGCCTTGCTGACCTAGTTCATTGCTCTAAGCAGGTGTCCCAGAAAACAATAACCATTCTGCTGATAAAAACATAGTCATGTGGCCACTTGACTAAATCTTTTGCCAGAGACCTACAAACTACTGTGTTTCTGTCACATTTGCACTAAGCCAGGCATTTGTGTTCTGGTCATTATGAAGAGGATACCAGGTGTTGGGGTAACAACTAAGAACCTCTACCTCATAACTTTTTCATAGTTTTTGTAGGAAACTAGCAGAATATGTTTTGGTCTCCAGGTGACTTCACTGTGCGACAGTATAGTCATGGGAAGCAGTCAGAGGTCTGTTCTGCCTCTTACTTCACGAGTAACCACTGTCATTTATTATGATTTCCCAGATATATGTACTTTGTACTTCACATGCATGACTGTTAATACCTTTAAGGGTGTCTGGAACCCAGACACCTGCTTTTTTAAGTACTGAGTTCTGCACTGAGGTACACCAGGCCCCTGTCATCTATTATTTTATGTGCTGTTCACAGCATCATTCTGGTAGGCTCTATACATTCCATGCTACAACTGAGAGTAGAGGTGTAGTCCCCATTGCCACCTCTGTCCCGCTCTTGTACGTTAAATGACTTGAGGCACATCTAAGGTATGCAAAAAACAAAATAACTTGGAAATTAAAGGGAAGGTAAGAATGTAAGAGTGAGAAAATATGAATTTGGGGTACAGTTGATAAACAGAATTGAATATTATGTGGTCTTAGATGTGTAAAGTCTCGGTCTGATTTGTCACTTTGTGGAAAACTACAAGGCAAAAGAATGAGAGAATTTTTAAAATTTGTAATCTTGACATCGTTTTTGCCCTATAATTTAAATGCTTATATAGAATGTTTTTTATATTGTGGCTACAAGGACTTTCAAAGATAATTACACTGCATTGTTTCCATTTTTTAATATGTGTTGGGGAGGGGCTTGGTAAGCGAAATTACTGTTGTTTACTTTTTAAGATACGAAAAAAGCATAGGAAAAAAATTTTAGAAATATGTAGATCATGTACTTAATATAACCTAGGGTTTGAGTGGTTGTGGGTCACATACTGTAACCCTAGCACTGGGAGGCTGAGGCAGAAGGATTTAGATTCAAGCCTCGCCCTGCAACTTAGTGATTTAGTGAGACACTATCGCAAAATAAAACATTTTGAAAAGGGCTGGGGATGTAGCTCAGTGTGAAGACCTTAGGTCCAATTCCTAGTGCCTCAAAAAAAATTAAAGGGAGGAGAGGTGATTATTTATATAAATGTTCTTCTAGGAGTCTTCAAAAATATATTTTAGAAGATTCTGATATTGATAAAAATTGTATTTGTTAGGTGTCTCCCTGTTTACAAAAGCTTGTGAACTCTTTGAGGACAGTATACTTTGCTTTATTTCTTTTTTCCTCCACTATCCTCTGCATTTTGAAAGCATAAATGAATAACTGGGAAATAGAAAAAATATTTTAAATGGTTTGATTAATACTTTGTGTTAAATTTTAAATAAATCAGTTACTGTGCCTAGAAACAGGTCAGCCTTTGATGTCTGCAGCAAGTTTGTGAGGCATTAGTAAATACACTAGTGGCTGAACGTTGGGTCCACAAAGTCTAGCGCTTGGACGTACTGTGTTTGGGGACTTGCCGTAACTGGTACAGCTGGAACATAATGATGGTAAAGGCGGGTAGCAGGAGACAAGTCTGGCAAATTCTTGCCATGTGAAGATTACTTATTAAATTAAGAAATGAAAGATCCAGATTTTGAGGCATGTCATGTGGCATGTTACTTTTTTAAAGGACATTTTCAGTTGTGAGAAAAAGCACATGATTGGATTTTGAAGCATTTGTAAAATAGATTTATTTCTTATGCTTTTATGTCAAGAATGTTTGTGAAAAATAAATCAACAGAGCATTCGATTTTGATTATTTTTCATGTGTTTGTGTCTGTTTTATTTCTCAGGATGTGAACTTCGTGGCGGACAGCTAAGTTTTTAAACTACCCCAATGGATGCAGACAGTGATGTTGCATTGGACATTTTAATTACAAATGTAGTCTGTGTTTTTAGAACAAGATGCCATTTGAACTTAAGGAAGATTGCTTTGGAGGGAGCAAATGTCATTTATAAGCGTGATGTTGGAGTAAGTATCTGAATTTTGTTCTACACTATCTGGTCTTATACTGCTGTGAATGACACTAAAATATATTTACCCTGCAGACACTTTATGAGTACCTTGCTTGAGTTGGTTGTACTGGAAACAAAAGTGAGCCCTGCGTGTGCTCACTGTACATGCTTCCTCTTAGGGAGGTGGTGACATATTGGAGGGGAAACTTACCTGAGTCCTCAGAGAACTAACTCATTGTCAGGAATGCACGTTATTATTTCCTCAAGTTTTTCAAAGTGAGGAAAGGGACCTATGTATGCTTTCATGTGTATTTATTCAAGTATGATTGTACTTGACTGATGCCCTAATATATTATGATTTTGTTATTTGTCATGCCCCTTGTAGCTTAGCCATGATAGGTGGTTTTTATTTATCAATTAGCTAAAAAATACATATACATATTTTTTTTTCATATCTCAATCTGGGTATTTAAAATTTTAGTTTTTATTTTAAATCAGTAATATTTAAAATAGAAATCTTATTATTAATAAGGAGTAGTAATAATGTATTAGTGTTTTGAGATTAACATTACAAATGACAGTGAATATTACTGGATTTTTATAAACTAAAGGTTGATAAGCATATATTTATACATCGTGTTATAAAAATTAGCAATGTATTTGAAGATTATATTAACTTCTATAAATTAGGTTCCTGTGTATACATAGGCAAGATGTTATAAGTTCTTAATACTAGAAATCAAGTTACAATGAATCCAATTAAAATTTTCATTGATCCACAATTAAAGATTTTCAAGCTTATCAGTAATACCATTTTCTCTTTAAAAAGAAAAAAGAATAAACATGTCTGTTAAAAATTTTGAAAGGAAAATGCCAAACACTGCATTTGGAAAGGAAGCTTGATGTAGAGAGGAAGTAGGTTTTTTAGGAAGCTTGACTGAAAACTCCTGAGTTGATGGATGAGTTTGTGGTGAGAGACAGTTAAATGTAGTATAGAGTCAATCCAGTGTTTCTCACTCACGTGTGGAGTTTTATGTATTTTAGTTAAAATGTCATCTTGATCTTTTGCAAATTTAAGACTCTCCAGCTTTAACAGTGCTTTACTTTAATATGGCATATGACAATAAAAAGGAAGAAATCGAAATGTAACAGAAGTTTTAAGGAGAAACATTGAATTAATTTTCACATTATTTTATCTGATGAGCATTTATATCTTTCTTACATATAATAAGCATGTAATAAATGTTTCCATAAAGGAAAAGTTGCAGTGAAAATTTAAGTTCCTAGAGTATCTTAGACCCTAATCCTTGACCTGTTTATACTCATTCTGTAGGTACTTTCATTTCAACCCACAGTTTAAACTACTTTTCATGTCTAAAGAATTTGAAATTACATCTCCAGTTCAAGCATTTCTCCTGAATTTGAGATTTCCATGTAGAACTTGAGTATATGATAGGCATCTCCACTTGCAATCAAATGGAATGTAGTGAGGGTACCCTGAAACAGAACAGAACAGGGCTAGGAATTAGAGAGTGAGAGGGGATGAAGATTTTGTTGGGATAGTCAGATTCTCCCTGTGGAGATGCCATCTGCTAAGAGACCCAGTAAAATGAGAATATGAACCGGAGACTGTTTCAAATGAGAGTAGCAGCGCCTGCCAGGCTCCCGATGCATGAACAAGTGTTTCTTGTGTGAGGGTCCATGCAAATTCCAGTGATGTGGCTGATGTAGAATGAGAATTGAAATATTTATGTACTTGTAGTTTATTGATCCCCAAATACACTGTTGAGAGATTTATGTAGACTTTGATTTTTAATTAATTAAAAGTTCTTGGGGATTAGTTTTGTTGTGTGTTGATTGTTGAATTTGATTTCTGAATGGATAATTTGGAACACAGTTATTTTAATCATGGGTAGGCCTGGAGTGGTATTTAGACATTAACAGAGCCATAGAACAGAACCATATGTGAAAATTAATACTTACGAAGTAATCAAATTGGTTTTGTTTCCCCCCCCAGAAAGTATTAATGAAGCTTAGAAAACCTAGAATTACAGCTACAATTTGGTCCTCAGGAAAAATTATTTGCACTGGAGCAACAAGGTAAAGTTACATGAGTTTTTAATTTTTATTTTTCCCTTTTCTCTCCATAGAAAAGACATTTCTTAGACTGAAAGTAAAATTATATGTAACATTTACTGTGCTCTTCAGTATAAAATTTACTTCCTGTGTAACTGGTAATCTTTCTCTTTCTTTAAAATATAGTGAAGAAGAAGCTAAATTTGGTGCCAGACGTTTAGCCCGCAGTCTTCAGAAACTAGGTTTTCAGGTAACATTTTCACTATCTAAACTACAAATATTCAAGAATTTATTTTTGTAAAATTAAAAAATTTAATTTAATAGACTAAAGAAACTACTATAGGAATTCTTACGATTGAACTTTTCTGGGGTTCCTGGCTTTTCAGTATCAAAATTCAGTAGCAAAACTTGGCCATAAGGGTATTTATAAAATTTCTTGGATTTCCCCCAAATTTCTTTCCTATAAATAAATTTGTTTCTTTTCACATTAAATGCCTTTTCAGCTTCTTACACTCATCCCCCCAAAAAGTTTTTTATTATTTCAAAAATGCCAGGCTAAAGTGTTGAGTATGCTCGCTCTGTGGACAGGGACGTGCTGAATGGCAAACTCTCGTACGTGCAACATGACTGTCACTGGCAAGTCAGCGTTTTCAAATAAGTTGTTCAGCACAACTTTGAATGAAATTATGATGGATTTGCTGGGTCACTTGCAAGTGTTGAGTGAAAAAGAACGATGAAATTTGGTCCTTGAAAGATGAGATTCGGACACGCTGAGTCGCAAGTTCTCACATGTGTAAAGTGATTATTGCTGACAAGTCAGTCTCTTCAAATATTTTGTTCAGCAAAGCTTTGAATAAATTATTACAGGGCTCAGGGATAAGTCCCAGTGGTAGGGTTCTTGCCTTGCATATACAAAGCTCTAGGTTTGATCCCTAGCACCACTAAATAAATAATTACAGTAGACTTGCTAGGTCACTTGTAAATTGTAAGTGAAAAAGAAAGATGAAATTCGGTCCTCTAAGAGATAGGCCAAGCTCTTTGGGATTTGCATATTGTATAAACTGTGGGAAAAGTGATTGAAAGTTAAGTTTGTCTCAAATGACTTCAGTCTAGGAAGTCAGAGAACTGGCTCTGCTGGTCTTGGCACTTGAAGGGAGTGTAGAGAGCCTTGAGATACAGCTCTGATGCGATGTATATGTTAGTGTTTGGTACTTTGGCTTTCTACTGCTCTGGGCAAGTACTGAGTTGGAAGGCAGATCATCGAGAATTCTGGTTTTTAGGAAGAATATTGGAAAAGACAACAAATAATTCAGGATCTCAGTTGGAATTTATTATTGTTAAGTTATTATTGGAAGTTAAGTTATTATTGGAAGTTATTATTGTTAAGAGAACATTATTTTCAGCCTTGAAACTTCTTAACATCAGAAATGTTGCCCCCCAAAAAAGCCTGATTAATTAAAAATATAGTATTATCACTTTACCCCCCCCAAGAGAAAATAAACATCTAACTAAACTTAGTTCACTTTGTTGAATATAAGAAAACGCGTCACCTTTGGAGCCAATATATACTCTATAATTGGCTGTTTAGAGTGACAACTTTTCCTTTTCAACTTTTCTAGAACCCTGTTTTGATTTTTTTGGTAATTTTTGAGGCAATTTTTATATATTCCACTTAAATTATTAAAATTAAACTATATTTAAGATTTTAAAAACCCAGATGAAGTGTACAATTTTTATCATGAAAATATTTCAAGCTTTACTATTTTTAATGAAGTTTTTGACTTTTTTTCATTGAATTTTAGCTTTTAATACTTAGCAGCTTGCATTATTTGATCTCTGCGTAAGAGAATGTTTTGTCTTGTTTGCTCCTTATTCTAGTGTCTTAGTTACTTTTCACTAGTCGCTGAGACAAAATACCTGATGCCCAAAGTTGAGAAAGGAAAGGTTTATTTCTTACAGTTTTTTGGGGGTTTCAGTCCATACTCAGTTGGCTCCAAGGCAGGGTGGCATGGCGGGCCGCAGTTCATGGCAGCTGCAAACAGCAAGGCGGAAACCGGCAAAAGAGAGAGACACACCTTCTTCCTGCCATTACATCACATCCTGGCTCCACCCCCTAGGAAGGTGTAGCACTGACACCATCAATCCAAGCACTAGACAGTGAACCAGTCACAAATGTACAATGCAAATACATGAGGCCTGGGGGCCACTGACATAAAACATGACTTTACACCCCTGGCCCCCAGAGACTCATGTATTTTTATATAAAAGACATTTAGTCCATCTCCAAGAGTTGCCAAAGTCCTAACATTTTCAGTGTTGCTGAGAAGTCCAAGTCCCAAGTCTCCTCCAATATCTATGGCAAACTCTTTAACTGTAACCCCCTATACAAGTGAAACAAGGTTAAACGTTTCTGAAATGCAAAGGCACAAAATAAACATTACCATTCCAAAAGTTACAAATGGGGGAATATAAAGCATTGGGAACAAAGCAAGTCCAACATCCAGAAGGGTGAACATTAAGTCCTAGAGTTCCATGCTCAGCATTTGAAGCAATCTGTTTGCAAGCTCCAAAAGGCTTGGGTGACTCCATCCCCAAGGCACTTCCAGGGATTTCAGCTCCTGCAGCTTTTCTCTTAAACCCTGTCTGCTCACTTTTTGCAGCTTTCCTTGGATGATCCACGGTCTTGGCTTTTCCAAACTTGTGGGGTCTCCACTGCACCTTTGGCTTCACCCTTACATCTTTACATATTACCCTCTCAGGGGCGCACTGCTTGGCCTCCCAGACCTTTTGCAATCGAGGTGGAAGCTGTCTTACACTCAGAATTTGTGCATTTTCCTTGCTCCTAAAATTACCACCATGTGGATGCCGCCAAGGCTTGCTGTCAGCTGGAGCAGTAGCCAGGCTTTTCTCTCTTGGCTATAGGAGTCCAGTGCTTGGATTGCTGGGCTATGTTTACCTGATTGTGAAGAAAAGCTTTTTTATGTTGCCGCCATTCTGGAACCTCATGTGGCCTCCCATGCCATTCTGGAGCATGGTGCTCTGAAGCTTTCTCATCTGAGAAAATTCTTTCACCTTTGCAGTTTTGGGGCTACAAAGGGTGGAGACCCACTGCTTCCTGGCATTCCCGGTGGCCATCTTTCTTATGTCTCTGTTTCTTCTCAGCAATCAAAGTCTCAGCACTATCTTTACAATCCATAGCTTTACTGGAGTTTTCTTTCTGGACAAACTCACAGTGTTTTAAATTATCCTGCTGGGCTCTTTGCTCTTAATTTGCAACATAGATCTGGCTAAAAGCCCCCAACAATAGCCATGCCACATCCTCAACATTTAACTGCCTTGAAATTTCCTTTGCCAGATTAATCAGTCCATTACCCTTAATCTCAGTCTCAGGCAAAGTCTCTGGGCATGAGCAAAATGCAGACAAATTTTCTGCCAAGCCATAACGCACGTCATAGGGAGTCCAACAACCAATACAGTCCTTCTTCCCAGCAGAAACCTCCCAAGCCTGGTCTTTACTATCAGGCTTTCTATCAGCCTTCTTGTCTCCTGAGCTCTGACTAGAATCTCCTCTACAGAACAACCTAAGTTGCTCTAGCTCTGTGCATCCAAGCGACATGTCCGAACCTTTCCAAACTATGCCCACAAGCCATTTCCAAAGCCTCTCGAAAAACATGGTCAGGTATAGTCACAGCAATGACCCCACTCATCGGTACCAAATTCTGTCTTAGTTACTTTTCACTAGTAGCTGAGACAAAATACCTGATGCCCAAAGTTGGAAAAGGAAAGGTTTATTTCTTACAGTTTTTTGGAGGTTTCAGTCCATATTCAGTTAGCTCCAAGGCAGGGTGGCATGGCGGGGCCGCAGTTCATGGTGACTGCAAACAGCAAGGCGGAAACCGGCAAAAGAGAGAGACACACCTTCCTGCCATTACATCACATCCTGGCTCCACCCCCTAGGAGGGTGTAGCACTGACACCATCAATCCAAGCACTAGACAGTGAACCAGTCACAAATGTACAATGCAAATACATGAGGCCTGGGGCCACCGACATAAACCATGACATCTAGGAATTGAGACTTCATAAGGATTGCCATAATGAGCAGATTTTTTATTTCAAAATAATTCATTAAGTTTTTTTTTTCTCTCCTAAAGGTAATATTTACAGATTTTAAGGTTGTTAACGTTTTGGCAGTTTGTAATATGCCCTTTGAAATCCGTTTGCCAGAATTCACAAAGAACAATAGACCTCATGCCAGGTAGGTCTTTAAGAATCAAGATGACTTACCAAATTTGAAATTATCAGTCAGGCTGTAAATACTTATGTTAATTGTGGCTTTTTAATATAGTTACGAACCTGAGCTTCATCCTGCTGTGTGTTACCGGATAAAATCCCTGAGAGCTACATTACAGATCTTTTCAACAGGAAGTATCACAGTGACAGGTAATCTATGCTACTGAAACCAAACTGGTCAATTACGGGATTAGTGATCAAGACACCCCTATACTAAGATAGAAGCAATGCTTACATTGTTCTCTTCAGTTATGTGTGCCCTTTAAGGGAATAGATACTTTGATTTTTTAGCACTGTAGATTAGTTTTACCTGCTTATGTACTATTTGTGTTTCTTATCTATAATGTACTCTTTTGCCTCTGTCTTCTTTCATTCTTGGTTATCTTGGGAGATTTATCTATATTCTTTTGTGTAGATCACTGACTCATGGTTATGTAACACCCAGTGTGAATGAAGTCTCCATAGGCATTTGAGTAATTTTCAGTTTGGAGCTATTAAAGATATTCTCGTGTATCCAGGTGTGGTTGTGCATGGCTGTAATCTCACTCACTGTACTCTTGTAGGCTAAGGCAGGAAGATTGTAAGTTCCAGCTGAGCTTGAGCAACTTAGCAACTTCAGTGAGGCCTCGGCTCAAAATTAAAAATAAAAAAAGGGGTTGGTATAGTTCACTGCAAAGGCCCTGGGTTCAACATCTAATACTACAAATACTGTTTTTCTTACCTATAGCTGCATAGTAATGATTATAAAAAGTTACGATATCTTGCCTTTTTTTTTTGGTCTTTTTGAGACAGGGTCTCATTTTGAAGTTCAAGCTGGCTAACTTTGTAGCCTAGACTGGTCTTCAACTTGCAGTGATCCTCTGGCTTCAGCCTCCCAAGTGCTGGGATTACAGGAGTGCACCACCACTCCTGATATCTTGCTTTTAAAATACCCAAGAGAAGTTTATTTTATTAATTTCACAAGGGTTTTTACATAAGCAAGACATTCAAATATAATTGGCATTATTCATTGTGTTTTGTTACATTTTTTGAATCATTAAATATTTACAAGGAGTAGTTACAAAAGACTAGATAAATGTATTAAAGGGTGGCATCAGCATGTAGGATGATTTTTAAAGATACTGTGAGTATAAATTGTACAGAAGCAATGCTTGAGAGTCAGGTTCAACCTTAGGCAAAATTGTGTTGAGGAAAATTTCTTTATTGATCTTGAATTTTGTTCTTTATTTCCTCAATTCTTAAAGTAGAATAAAAATTGATACCTTAAGACTCCTAACAAGTGAATATAATTTTCACCTATCCCATGTTTTTTTCTGTCTTCCTTGGGAAGTTTCAAAGCCAATTGCCAGGATCCCACCTGAATCTTAGAAAACAATTACAAAAAAAGAAGGAAAAAAAAAAAAAACCAGCAGGGAGGGGTGTCCAGGGGTCAAGAGCTAGATGGAGGAAAGAGAGAAGGAAGGGAAAGGGTATGAAAAAATGAGTTAAGATGTACTATGTGCATGTACCTCTCTCCACAAGGATTGTAAATGTTGTGTACTACAATTATAGTGTAATAAAATGAAAAAATTTTAAAAACAATGCTGGGGAACAAGTTCTTTATTCATTTCTGTCAACTGTTTTTAGACTTTGGAGCCTGAACTTCTGAGAGGTCTCTCAGTCTATTCATAAGTCTCTGTTAAATACAGAATAAAACAATGTTTATTTAACTTTATCAAGTGAATAGACAATCAGCAAGTAGCAAATTGAAGACAGTCAACCTGGTTAGTGACTATGTTATTACAGACTTGCACCTGGAGTAGCCTATGAAATGTTAACAAGTCATTGAGCACCTGTTAAGTGGTTCCCATGAATAAAGCACTACACTACGTGGAGAGGGTAAGGTGAATTAGGAAAACAGCAAACCAAGTAGGCCATGTCTAGTATCTTCAAAGCTCCCAATGGAGAGATAATGACTCAGGATTTTAGAAGAGACAAATGTGACCACCTAATAGGCTGAGAAACGGGAGAATTGCAAGTTCAAGACCAGCCTGGGCAACCAAAGAAGACCCTGTCTCAAAATACAACAATAAATTTAAAATGAGGGGCATGTAGCTGTCAGTATGAGGCCATCCTGTTTTCGGTTCCCTGCACTGAAAAAAAGAGAAAGAGCACATGTGTATTAGTGAAACTATTTCTACTCAAAGTTTTATGAAAATCTTTTTTAGTGCTTGTTTCTTTTTAGCTATTTAAATAAAAATTATACTTTTACTTTTTTCTCTTGTAAACCAAGTTTACTGCAAAGATGCCAAAGTTCAATTCTTATGTTCATTCACTGAAATTCTAGCAAATTTGCCACCTGGCTCTCCAAACTAGAAATCAAATGTGGCAGATATGCCTGTAAATAGACTTGTTAGGCGGCTAAGAGTTGCTCTAAAGCTTTTCATGAGCACATGAAATCAGGGGTAGGAGAAGTCAGGCAGCAGTTCGCCCTCCTCGAACCTTGAGGTGTTACCACAGTTTGCAACATAGGCTTGCAGACGGGCTGTCGCCAGAAGTTGCTGTTTTCAGGAGAGACAGGTCACAGAGTGAACCAGGGTGGAGAAGCATTTTTCCCCTTTCTGCAATGGACCACAGGTGATATTTTTCAAAAGTCATTCCAGATTTATATGAATTTATTCATCAGTAGCATCACTTTGTGCTCTTCCCGATCACTGACCTGGAAATCTCTTGAGGATAAAATGACCAGCTGGGTAATAAATGATCTGCAGGGCATTTTAGATCATCTAGTGTAAAATAACTAAAATTTTCACAGCTGCATTGTCCTGCTGGGTTTCTTCATTCTCTTCTGAGCCATAGTTGTAGTCTAGCCAAAAGCCAGACAGCAGTGAGCAAGGCGGTGGTGGATGAGTGGCCCCATTTGTTACTCTTCCCTGGGCATACTGTAGTGCTTTGTATTCCTCTTTGTGGTACTGTCATTTTTAATATACTGCCCTAATATCGAGTGAATAATATTTAGTGTTTCATATTGTCCAGCAAAAAGATCATGTTCCCTTGTTTCTTATGATTGCATGCATCCTTATATACATGTCATTTTTAGTTTTTTCTTTTCTTTGTAAGCAGTCAGCTTGGTGTTCTGAGTCAGGTGAATGTTTCCACTGCGGGAAAGTTGTTTTCCTGATGCTCCCTTCTCAGCCCTTCTTACTCCTTCTTGTTTGTTACAGGGCCCAATGTAAAGGCTGTGGCTACTGCTGTGGAACAGATTTACCCATTTGTGTTTGAAAGCAGGAAAGAAATTTTATAACTCATCGCTTAAATTGGTTAGAATCTCTAACTGAGCACCTTTTCAAACCTGCTGCACATTGGACTCAAAAGAAAAACTGGACCAACAGTAATTGAGGAAATAGACTCTTTTATTCACTTATGGCTACAGTGTAAGCGCCAGCCCCTTTGGATTTTATTTCAATCTTTGCTGTAATATAAAAAGAAAGTTTACAAGACATGACATTGCTGCTTTTACAAGAGGACATTCTATTTATTTTCGCAGTAATTCTCATGTCCCCATAAGCAGAGCTGTCACAGTGTGCACTACTTTCAATTGATTTATTGTCGTCATTGTTATTTTTTCCAGTTTGAGCTAATGTGTTTCATTTATGAATAGTCTTTTACATTTTTGTATGCTGAATATGGGCACCAAAGAACCTGTAAAAGTTACCTTTTCAATTGAATGTGCACAAATAAACATTTGGAAAAAGCTCTCTCTTCATATCCATTCTGTAACTTTTACTCCCCATTTTCTATTTGAACAAAAATTGTGTTGATAATTCTTTTTTTAATCTATGCAAGATTAGACTTTGGCTAAAATGTGTTGGCTTCTTTTTGAAGTGTATTTTGTTTACTGTGTATAGTATCTTTTCATGCTCTGTTACCAAATATAGAAATTTTCTTCTTGCAAATTAGAAATAAAAACATGTATATAAGCTCTAGGGAACTGGGATAGAACTTTATAGATAAAGGATGATGTTTTATGTTGCTAATTTAATATGATAGGAAATGTTAAATAACTTTTAAAAGTTAAGAATTGTAGTTCTGAAGAGAGAAGCCTCTCACCTGCTCTGTGGGTGATAGGTTGCACCTAAACATCCCTTTGTTATTCTGGAAAGACTCGGCTATAGGATTAGGGAAGTGATCAGGGTTCTTGAGTGATTAACCTTAGGTCGGAGTTCAAGGCTATATGAAGAGTCTGAAGAGTCTTGTCAGAAGCTGATGACATTGTGCTGTTTTATCAGGAAGTACTCACAGGCTGCCGCTGTGCCACAGTGTAATTAAAAAACAGTTCGACTTGAATTTGAAAGCCATTTTCCAGGATACATGTTTCCCCTTCCTGTGTCTTATTTAATGGAGCTAAACATGACTACTCCGTGTGTGGGATCACTACTTGTAATGTGTGTCATAAATACGCATGGATGAAGCACTGTCTTTGCTCCTGCGAGAGCCCTGCAGTAGTAACGCGGGGCGAGCAGCAGTTGTGCTCTACTGCTTGCGTTTGGGAGTTTGCTGTAAGCCACAGTGACTTCACCTAGAAACATAGCCTAGTAGGGACAGATTAGCTTCTTAGTGGAAACTTGTTAGAGACAGTGTAATCTTCCATGGAAACCTAAATTACCAAAATGTTTTGAAAAGTAAAAACTTTCAGCATTTGAAGCTCTGTGTTTAGAACATTTTCCTTATCATAGTATAAAATGTTGAAAGCCTAACTTAAGCACTGCATGGAACAGTACCTATTATTTTGTTTCTTTTTATCTTCATTCTCAAAGCCTTCCCCAAGCCTGCCTGTCCCTCGAAAGAAGGAGGTAAAGGCTAACTTTTACACATTCTTGTGAAAAATTTAAGTGTGACTGTTAGATTTTTATTGTTTATTTTACACTTGTGTTTATTTGCTTCATTTTTAACATCAGTGGGAGCGCTAAACCCATAATACAGAGAATAAAAATAGATAAAACAGTTATAGGCAGACTCTTAAACTGAGCTTTCCACTTACTTTTAATTGACAGTAATAAGGTGAACTGTTTTGCAGTGTTCACAAAAAATATAGAGAGATAATAGGGGGTAAAAACCATAATTATATAGCCAAGGTACAGATCCAGATGATGTAACATTTTCAGTATTCAGATGACTTGAAAACTGGTCAGTAGCTCATGGAAATGCTTCATGTGAAAGGGGAGAAAAGACACACCCTAATTGGGGCTGCATGAGCACCCCTGACAGTGTCCATGGGTAATCCTCTAACCAGAACAAAGCTGGGAAGATATGAGTGTGTTTAATGTCTTCTGCTGGCTTTCCACAAGTACTGTAAATTTTTTTTATAAATAAAAACTGTGAATATATACATACAAATTATAATCATTCTCCCCTTTTTATTTTTGCAAATCAGCTTCATGTGGTGTGGGGAAGGGATGGATATTGAGTGAAAATTAGTTTGAAGACAAAATTGTTTAGTTACATATGTAGGGTAATTTAAAAAATATGTAATAGAGAGCCGAGGGTTTAGCTCACTGGCACAGACACCTGCCTGGTGAGCATGAGGTCGTGAATTTGGTCCCCAAAACCAAAAAAACAAACAGACAAAAATCCATAAGAATGTGGAAGATGCTGGAGCTGAAATCATTAGGAATAAACCAGCTTGGTTTATTTTTTTTTGCCCATTTACAATGAATAGTCAAACCAAGAAATAGTTAAAGAATCATGGAACAACATTGTTAAATATCTTAGTCTTGTCTGATGCTTACCAAAAAAGAAAAAATTCATATTGATAAAACCAGTTTTGAGTTTTGAAAAAATTGGCACATAATTCCACCAAAGATCCCTATAAATTCAATTGATTCTTTGTAGAACATACATTCCTTCTCTTTCCAAAACAAAACAATGCATGTTCTAACGTGCATACAAAACGTACTGTGACAGAATCAAGGTCTCAAGTCTCCTTTTACCATCTTCTTGCCAACATTAATTTGGATACATTTCAAAACTAGAACTTTTAGTCATTCTCAAGTCTTTGATATCATTTTACTATTGCTCACGTAGGTTGTCTTTCCACTTTATTATAAGAGAATGTACAGTAGTGGATTGTATTCCCTTACATCAGACTGGCACAGTTAGTTGGGGGCCAGAAACAAAATGCCAAGCTCAATAAGGGATTTGGCTTTCAGAATTTTTTTTTTCCTTCGGAGTAGTCATAATTGTTTGAATTTTTTAATGTTAGATTGGTCTTGGTTTTAAGTTTCTGTGATATCTTCCACAGTTTGTAATTAGGAATCTATTAGGTTACTGTATCAGTGGTAAAAATTCTTTATTATGGATTTTCTATAAAAGAAGAATGTAGGTAGTGAGTTTTCCAGATGTTTAAATGTCATGTATCCACATTCACCTGAAAGTCAGCATCCATAACCTCTGAGGTAGAGATTCCTGAGGAATGGGGGAAGTTGCAGGGAACTGCTATTACTGTTAAGTCTTCCAAGGGGAGATTTTTGTAGGTTTGATTTAATAATGTAAACCTAATTGCTTAGGAATTTGGATAATCTATGGCCTGATTCCTTTTCTAATAGTTTACTAGCAGCTGCTTCTAAATGTGTATGGGCCTAGGATTTTCAAGTTTATCTTTTTAATTGTTAAAAAAAGACGACAAATGCTTATTTTTCTCAAGTATTACAGAATTGTTTAATACTTTATACTATTAAAATGAAATCTATAAAAGTAGTATATTTTGCATTAAATTTTACTTTATAAAATAAGTTGTATAATCCTTGTGGAAGTGTAACTAGGAATTATCACTAAAATCCTAGCCAGAACCCTGTCCTAATCTAACATGGAGATGCAATTAAATTGTCCGCCTTGTGGCCCAGTTTTTTTTTCATACAAGTCCCAGTGCAAGTAGTGTGTTAGTGGACAAAAACTGAACGCTTGTGTCCAGAACACTGGTGTCTGAGAAAACTGACCGGTTTCATACAGCTGTTGTTTTAAGGCCAAGATTGATCTCATCACTAGGACTTAATCTTTCAAAGGTGGCTGTGCTGAAAGGTAAAAAGTATTGAACCAGCCAGTTTTTTATTATTTTTTAACCCGCTATCCTACTTAGAAAAAGCAAGAGTTGCTTAGGACTCTGTTCCTCATCTACCTTTTGTGGTTCCTTTAAGGGATAAAGAAACTAATGGTTGTCCTTGTATCAGAATGTCCTCTTCAAAATACCTCCATGACCCTGAAGAGAAAGCATGGAGTGGCATGCACACAGGTATGACACCCTGCAAGCGTTTTCCTATTGTATCAACCTTCATAATGATTGAGGCCTTTAGGTCTCTGCAGAAAGCTGCTTTGGTTTTCCCCTTCCACACAGCTTTTTACACTCCAGAAGCTGCTCTTGGGGTGTGCTTTTTTGAAGCTGTGTTGGCATTAATTCTTTTCGGTGATGACTCATAAAACAAATGTTGTTTTTCACATAGTTCCTGAAAGAGAAAGAAGCACTAATGAAAATGTCATTCTTAGTTTATACTACTTGAAAAAAAATGTGCAGGCTATTGTCTTAAAATCACCCTGGAGTTCTAATGTAGTTGTACAAAAACACTTTTATTGTGAACCCTTAATGTAGCATGAAACTCAGTGACACTACAGATCTTCATGAATCTCATGCAAAGGAAAAAGTAGGGTGTTTTCTCAGAACCTAACCATAGCAGTCCTGTGCGGGCTAAGATTCCAGGAGTAGTATACAGAATTAGTAAAGATTGCATCTGCTATCCTATTTTGTTTCCATTTCTCAGATTCTATCAATCTGCCTATATTTGTATCTGTATATCCTGCCTTCTTCCTCATCACGTCTGCTTCAATAAATTCTGTAGTATTATTCCCATTGGTATAAAAATATTTTACCTTGATTGAAAAGCAGGAATGACTTTTCAATTTCCTTTCAGGAAAGCAGGAACTGGTTTGGAAGCTAAAGGAATTTGAAGTCTAGGAAGGTACCTCCGTTTCCAGATTTTTCTATAATGAATCAATGAATGGAATTGTGCCATGGTGAGTGGCATGGATGGAGTGGATAAACATTCCTACTTTCAAAGAGCCTGTATTTTTAAAGGAAACAGGCTCATGAGCTCAGAATTAACAGAAATGCTAGTGAGACATGCAGTCAGGGAAAGAGAAAGAATGTCTTAGTTGTGAGGAGGAATTATATCATACAGGTGGCATCTCTACAGAGGTGACATTTAATTAGAAACTGGGATGAAGTTCAGGAGGAAATGATGAATCTCAAAGAGAACTGCAAAGTGGGAGCAGGAACTGGTTTGGAAGCTAAAGGAATTTGAAGTCTAGGAAGGTACACTTAGGATAGGTAATACTACAGCTCTGGATGCACGTATGTGTGGTCGGGAGAGGGGACGGGTGGGAAGTTGATGGTCCAGTCAGTGCACACGCAGAAGCACTGACCTTTGCACCAAAGCAAAGTAGGTAGACCTGGGTAGATTAGTAGAGCTCATGGCGGAGGATGAAGTGATCCCTTGTGTTTTCTCAGTGAATAAAGTCACTGACAGAGAATATAGGAGGCAGTGTTAAAGGCTTGAGGAAAGCAAAGAGATGTGGCACAGTCATCTTGCAAAGTAGGGATGTCACCTCACCAGGGAACTGCGGTAGGCTGCAGGACATTTCTAAAGACCTACTTGGGATTTATTTTCATAAATTTGAAACAAGACCGGTCAGCATGGGCGAATGTTTTCTTCAGCCATGTTTGGCTCCTCAGGCATGGGGGCAAAACAATCTAATAGTTAGCCTAGAGTTAAAATTCGTCAGAATGATGGAGAGAGGAGAGTAAAGAGAAGGGGCTAGTAAAGGAGTATGCGTGGTAGTGGTCGTGGAGTCCAAGCGGGGGAAGAAAGAAGTGAGAATGTAGGTGACAGACACCCAGTGGCTCTCAGGTCCTGAAGGAACTGAAGCTTTGATGAAGTGTCCAGCCTTTTCAGTTAGCTGCATCCTTACTCAGCAGACACTGCCTGACAAGCTTGTGGTCACTGCCCTCTTTTTGTAAATTGGCCTTTCCAGTCTGATCGTCTGCATCACACTGTACACAGCACGCTTCAGTTATTTGCCAAGGGATTGTTCTGGGTCCTGACAAACAACAATGAACAAAATATACAAGCTTTCCTGCCCTCAAAAAATTTAAATGTGGTGAGAAGAGATAATAATAAGTAACAAGGGAATGAAGCAAGTGTTTTGAAAAGAATGTTCCTCAGTAAAATGCTGGGAATAGTCATTAGTACTGCGGTATAAGGGGAGAATGAGAATTGATCCCTGGATTTAGGAATGCAAAGGACACCAGGATGTTAAAAAGGGACATCTCAGGGAAGTGGTGGCCATTAGTCTCACTGGAGCAGCCAGCGTCTTGAGAAAATGCACAGAGCAGAACTGAATATCAGCAGCTGTCTAGAAGAAATAAAACAGAAGGTGGAAAGAAAAATGGCACCAAAAAGACTCTTTAAAAACATGGCAAGTTTTCTGTGCTGATGAGTAGCGAGGTAAAAACATGGATGATGTGCAGGAAGGAGCCAGGAGAAGTCCTGGGGAATGTGCTGGATATGGAAGAGGACCTGAAGCAATTCGCCTCTTCGTGGAAAAACAGTTAATCTGCACAACCTGTGAGGTTGAGGGATGGCAGTGTAGGTAAAGACACACTGATGTATAGGTTGACATAGGAAGTGGTGAAGTTGCCCCCTACATTACGTTCTCCTTTTCAGTGAAGTCAGAAGCAAAGCTAGCAGTGGGGAGTGAAGGTGAGGTTCCAAGGAGAGAAGGTGGTTATTGAGCAGCTCTTTGGGACCGAGGCAGATTTAATGGACTATGGTTATATGTGGTGGCTAAGCAGCAAGGAGGGCCACTTGAGGCCAGTGGTCACGGCCAAAAGCAGAATCCAGCATTTTCTGCATGCATCCCAGCCTTCTTCACTGAGTTGCTGCAGGTGCCTGCTTGGGCATGCCTTGAAATGTAAATCATGTCGTCTCATTTCCCAGCGGGAAGTCCTTTGGTAACTTTCCATTGCAATTAGAATGAAGGCCAAACTCCCCACTCAGTGCAAGAAGCCCTACATGCTGGTGGTATCTACCTACTTTCTAACTTATCTCAAAGATGGTGACCTCCTGGACTTCAGTTCCTAGATCAGGTCTAGCGTGTTTCGTAGCCTTTGCACTACCTGTTCTCTCTGCAGATATTCTTTTCCCTTATCTTTCTAGGTTGGCTCTTTCTTCCCACCCAGATTTTATCTCAAAGATTATGTCTCAGAGTAACCTCAGGATTACTCAATCAACAGTAGCCCCCCCACCCCCACCCCATCACTTAGTGCAAATCAACATGTTTTGATTCTCCTGGCAGTTTTTGTAGCTGATAATGTAGCACCTACATCAGGACCTGGCACTTTATTGTGGCACCTGCATCACTGCCTAGCATTTAATGCTCAACAGTATTTAGAGTAAATTAATCAGCCTGAAGGAATGACCACATCAAATTAACTGATAAATATGAAAAATGCCTTAAACCTCAGAATATTAAAATATTCTTACTTTTTTCTGTTTCCTAAGTTAGAGAAAAGGATAAATAAAATCACAATTAAAAAAGCAAACACAGCAAATAGCTCACTCTGCGTCCGTGGCTGGCAGAGCAGATGTTCAAAGTAAAATCCTATCAGATTAAATTACTGCAGGAAACTTTTTTGACCTCTCAGCTGAGTCACTGTTTATTTTATAAGGAACTTAGCATCCTCAAAAGAATATGTGTTTTTTCAGCTTTGCAGCAATAGAAGTAAAAGAACCAAATTCCAAATATGAGAGAGGAAAATATTACACAATGTGTAGAATCAAATTCGAAGTTAAATTGATGTTATAGTTTCCTTTCTTATCCCTTAGAAAAACTCAGACTACCATCGGGACTGGTTTCCCTATTGACAAAAATTGATTCATTGTTTTATTAACTTCTAAATTTCTAAAGACTCCCTTATGCTCAGCAGTCTTCAAGTTCACTTCAGCTTCTTTATACTAATGCATTCCATGGTCTTTCCACTGCCCACCTTTCCTTAACTAATTTGATAACTTATTAATGCCACTATTTTGGTTTTTCATCTTTGATATTTCTCTCCAGGAAACATTGTTTAACATTTGTTCCACAAATCTTTTGGTCAGCTTACATAACTCAGTCTGCTTATATTTTCATTCTAAAAGCTTTTACCAACCCACAGACCTGGGGAGAAACCCTCTGCTCTCTACTATTGCATAAATAGGTGTTAACCCAGATTTCTAGTTACATGACTTTCCTTCCAGCCCTCATTACTGAGGTTTCCCACAACAGTACACACCCAGGAGGTATTGCTGTTGGCTATAATTGAGTTTGAAATGCAGAATTGTTTTTGCCATCTTTTATATTTCTCTTCACCAATATAATGATATATTTTCATTCTTTGACACAGACCTCAAAGTACTGTTTAGTGGTCAATGATATCTTTGGCCTGAGTCTTCTCCTAATTGATAATTAATATTTTCTTGGAGACATCCTGGACTTGTATTTGAGTAATTACTTGACTTGAAAGTAACACAAATGTGATTCTTTCAAAAACAGTTTCTATGTAAAAAAATCTATTTGGTTAGATAGATTCTTTCCCTACCCTACATCGTGAATTACTAAGTTTTGCTGAGTTTTAGAAACCCAAATTATTCTTTCTTCAGAAATGGGTTTTTCTAGAAGTCTATGAAACAGAAAGACTGGATTTAAAAAAAAAATTTGTCTTCAATTTTTCATTTTGTTTGCAATTTTATTTTGTTTGTAATTTTAACAACTCTATATGAAAAATAGATATAAAATTTCTTAGTCTTAGATTATACAAAGCACTCTGCTTTCAAGTTAGACTTATAAAGAGGACACTAGAGAATGATAGTTAATAGGTATTTCATTTTGTTCAATTCAATGAAAAATTAATTCATTGGGGTAATTTATTATTTCTTTTTCCTTGCTTCAATTTTTAATTAATTTTTGTTATACTTTAGATACTCCCCAAAGTCTTGTGTTCAGGTCAGGCTTCTAGGAGGGGATTGGGCGATTAAATGCCAAACTCATTAGTGAATTAATCCATTGATGGGTTCACCAGTGAATGTGCTGTTAGGATGCGGGACCTGGTTGGAGGAGGTGAGTCACTGGAGGTATGACTCAAATGAGTGTATTCTTATCCCCAGCTCTTTTCTCTTTCTTCAGTTCTTAACTTTCTACTTACTGGCTGCCAGCTTTCCTCCTCCAACCCCTTCCACTGTGCTATTTTTGCACTGGGGCCAGCTCACCATGGACTGACACCTCTGAAACCCTTAGCCAAAATAAATCAGTCTCCCTTAAATTATGAGCATCAAGTATTTTGTCCCAGTGACAGAAAAGTGACTAATAGTGTCGTTCCCAATTTTTTTAAAAAACCTTTATATGTTTGGATTCGTTACATTCTATCTGCATGTGTCATGGGTACCTCACCTGTGACCTGTACAAACTGAACTCTTATGACCATCCCCAAAGCCCATCTGACTCTCGTTACCAAACCCGCTCCTCTTCCGTGTCTTACTTCAGTAAATGTCATTATTGTATCCTGAGTCGGTTTCTGAAGCTTCAGAGATACCCTAATTCCCTCCTTTTCCTCAACTGTCTTTCTAGTCTAGCACCAAGTTCTATTCTATTACTGTACTGCATCCAGCCTCATAGTTCCCTAATTGCTTACCACAACAAGCCTCTTGTAGATCTCCATTATTCAGTGTCTCCCCTTTCCAGTCTCTGTATTTTGCTATAACATTCCTTTGAATGTCACTTAATTGTACTGCTGTATTATTTTAAATTCTGCTTACATCAGGACAAAATCCAAATTCCTTACTAAGATATACAAGACACTTACTGACTCCCCTTTGCTCTGGGTTCATCTGTCAATTCTCAGATAAAAATATGTTCATCTTAACACCACACCATTAAATGCACTGGACTCTGTATGTAACCACCCTCCTCTGACTCCCCACATATACCTTCTTTATACAGATAGCTCTTCCAAGACTCAGCTCTGGTATTTTATCATTCAAGAAGCTTTTATACAATGAAATAATCATATATACAGTATAAATATATATGAGAATATATGATGTATATACGTACATGATATGATAATACATATATACATATGTGTGATATCTCTGTGATAACAGTATTTGGAATGATCTGATTTCTTGTCTGCCTTCTAAATTAAGGAAACTACATATATGAATTCTTTGTCTTTTGTCTTTTCAATTATTTCTTAGTCCAATGCTTGGTTCATAGTAGACAGTAAACAAAGAGTTGAATAAATAACTGAAGTAGTGGGCAGGCCAATATGTCTCATTTATTTTAACCAACATCTTTGCCTTCTCTCATTGCATACCATAAATCACATCTTATGACCCATATATCAAAACCTGTGTGGTTTTTATTGTCCATCATGTGGAATATTGGATTTGCATGTTTCTATCAAATACCCACACATGGTGAATTCAGCATTGACCTTGTCTACAAGTTACTAGATCAAACAGCTGTTACCTTTCAGACATCTTCTAAGAATCAATATGAAGCTAGACATTGTAGGGATTACGTGGGAGACAACTCCATTGACTCCCCTTGAATGCAAAACAATTACTGTGACTTTGATTATTTGGAGACTCATTTCCTTATACTGATATGTAAAAAGCTGGCCAGGGTATTTCCTTCTCTCTTCAATTGGCTCTAAGCATTGCAAATGAGACTAGCCAAGGTGCTAATATGTAATCTCTAAAACCAACAGACAGTCTTGTTTCCTCCTGTAGTGTTCTCCATACAGGATATATACAGGATGTAAACACCGTGAGATGTTAGAGCCAGTACCTCCGGGAATGTCAACTGGGTAGGAGCAGATAAAGCTAGCTGAGGTGCTGGTATGTAAATTCTAAATCCAACAGACTCCTCCCATAGTGTTCTCCGGTACCCGGATATGAGCACAGCAGGATGTTTAGAACCAGTCAGCTCCAGGAATATCAACTGGGTTGGAGCCTCAAGGTAAAGAGGCTATGACTCCCCAGGGCACAAGAGTTTGCATATCAGAAACTGAAGCAATAGCCTCTCAAAACAATTCAGTTGCTACCTTAATTAGATTGTGTGAATTGATCCTTCTGCATATCTTTATCTCTGCAATTTACAGAGATGCTATTCTTGCAGCTGGCCAACCAGCTCAAGTTACTCACATAATTCCTGCCATCCTCACTGTCACTCATCTCTGAGCCACCGCCCTTCTTCACAAGATAATAAATTCTGCAATAGGCCTAGGATCAGGGCCTTTGTCCACATGTCCTCACAAGCATTGAATTTAGGAACCCTTGGCTGCCCTTAACTTGGAATATGTCTTGGTGTCTTTACTCTTGCAGTGGATTGCATTGGCGATGGTAGATTAAATTAACTTGCTGAGATTCCAATGACGTCTCAAGGGAATTACAAATAAAACTTTTTGGATTGTGAAGAAAACTAGTAAGAGGACTACAATACGTAGATGACTGAACTCATTATTTGGGGTTGCGATAGGATTACTTAAGAAAGATAATAAGTAAAAAACATTTCTGAAAATCACAACTGAATCGCCTATTGATTCACAACTGAATCGCCTAAGGAGTTTTAACCATGAAAGTCTAGCTAGTGAAGTACTCACAAAAATGGAAGACCAGAGAATATTGAAAATCTGAGGAAAAGAACTGCTTTCTAGGCCTGGAATTCCTCAGATATCAATGCTGAGGATTTGACTTGACTCTTAATGGGCAAGGATATAAAGCTGAGTCTTTGAAGATAGCTCTAATGTACAAATAGGAGAAACAGATAAGAGAGTATTAGAAGGGGATCCAGGAAAGAAGACAGTTTCATGAGAGCTAAAAGAATCTCAAGAAGGGCTGGGGGTTTAGCTTAGTGGCTTAAGTGCCTGCCTGGCAAGTGTGAGGTTGTGAGTTCAATCCCCAGTACCAAAAAAAAAAGAATCTCAAGAAAAAGTAGGTATGGTAGATTAGATGTAGTGAAAACTTTGCCTTCATCCTATCAAGAGTGAAGTCTATTTCTTTTCCTCTTCAATCCAAACTGGACATGGGACTTCCACTGATAGTAGAAAGCAGAAGTGATGTGTGGATTTCAAAGTGGAGAGAGCTTTGTAGTTTTGAACTTCACTGCCTTGGAATGCTGTGTGTGGATGCCATGTTAAAGGATAACAAGCTATATGGAGGAGAACTGAAGCTCTCTGCTGACAACTAGCACCCACTGCCACCTGCTTGATCAAGCCCTTTGTGATCATGAGCCTTTCAGTCTGCCTATGTCACCCACGAATGAGTTTAAGTGAAACAAAATACCACTCAGTCAACACAGAGAACCATTCAAAATAGTAAACTGCTATTTGAAGCACTGCATGTATGATGTTTTGTTTTGTAGCACAAGGTAACTAATGTGAAAGTAGAATAAGGAAGGGTGAGAAACGAAGGGAGGTCAGTAGATATGGAAGTCATTAGTGTCCTGACATCTCGGTACTGGGAAAGGCCTGAATATGGCAGCTATGTTTCACATTTCCACATGGATGCATTGCGTTACTGAGATCTGAGGTCATTAATGGTTTGAACCATGCATTTGTAATTGATAATCTTGTTTAGAGTCAATCCTTGCTAATAAGTCTAATCATTCATAAACTTGCAGAAAGCCAAGCAATGTGCTGATCAGGCCAAGCGTATATTTAGCCTTCCTGACAATTGTAATTCTCATTATAAACAAATCATTTGCATTTTATTTTTTTAAAAAACAGGGCCTCATATGTATCAACATTTAGCTGTACAACTTGATACTTAACTTACATTTTGAACTAAGAGAAATTTTTCTGCTTACTAAAAAAAATTTATAAACTATAAACCATTTAAAAGTTCATTAAACATAAGGTGAAAATTCTCTTATGATTCTACTAACAAGCCTTAATAAACCAGAATTAGCACTTTGATCTATATAAATATATATACACACATACATCCACATCAGTTCACAAATAAAAGTTCTCTAGCACTATGCCCTCCCCAAAAGGTATTTATACCTTTTTTCCAGTGTTGTGAAAGTATCTTTTAAAAATCACAACCTGTAAAAAAGTTATCTCTTTCTTTTACATTAAAACTGAAGAATAAGTATCCCTATGCTTCCAAATGTTAGGATTTAATCCTAAGAGGAAAAACAAGTTCCTCTTCATTCCTGGCCCCTGCCTGTCACCTCTCCCTCCAGGCCATCAATTTTGGCAGTTAGAGCTATGAACTTTGTTCATAGAAAGTTTTGTTCAAGAAAGTTTTCTATGGCCGACTTTTAAGTTAAATTGTTTAAAAATCTCTCCAGGTAAAATTTACTTAATTAGTGTTCTAAATGCTTATTCATGTAAGAACTTTTTATCTTTCTTAACATTATCTTGAATATGCATATTTAAAGCACTTGTGGATATGAAGACTCAAGGGTTTGTCTGCTAATTGTAGATTTAGGACTCTGAGAGTATAAACCTGAAAGATTGAAGCCATGCTCCTAGCCCAGGGTGGACATGGTGTTCCAAAACTCCAAACAAGGAAAGCCTCTTCTGTGGGGAGTAGAGAAATGGGAGAGATTCTGAGATCATTACTGAATAGGGCTTGAAAAGACTCATTTTTATACAATGGAGTACAACTTATTCATAAAGAAGGATAAATTTGAGACTTTTATAGGTAAATAGATGCAACTTGAGACTTATAAGTGAAATAAATCAGACTCGTGTAGACAATTCATTTTCTCCCTTGTGTGAGAAATTGAAAGAGTAAAGAAGCTCTAAAATGTATAGTAGATATCATGAAATGGGAAGAAACTGTTCAAAAAAGAAAAAAGAAACTAGGATAGGTAAAAGGGGAAAGGACAGTAAGGAAAAGGGAAAAAATACAAGTCAGTTATACTATTAGTGTCTCTTAGTTTATTAAAAACGCAAGTTTGTGCTAATATCGATTGCAGAAATTTTTATGCCCATAACTTGTACCCTGAGCAACTATTTTAAAGATAACAACATGTAATGTATTAATTATTTTTATTGTCCATTATTTTATTATGAAATTTTGCTTCATTTTTTCCCATAAAATAAACTTGTGAAAAGGCTCATTTGCTGTAATGTTTTCTCCACTCCCTTAGCTGAATAAACCACATAAATGTAAGGGAGAAAACCTGGAACTATGCAATGAGACACAGTTATTCCCAAGGGGAATATCCTACAATAATTTGAGACATTATTTACTTGTATTTTGGACCAACAACTGTTGTTCAGAACCAATGTATGTGAATACTTACGCTTTTGCTAGCTCCATTGATATTTGTTCCAAAGAGCATCCCTTTGTCTCAGGTATAAACATAATAACAAAACCCAGAGATGCTAGACTCATGAATGTGTATATAAAACATACCCATGGCAGACCAATAAGATCTATAAGGGACAAGAGAAAATGATTAGAAATATATTGTGTTACCTTAATCTCATTAGTAAAGAATGCTCTTAGAGCACATATAAAGCCATACCTATGCAAGTAATGTCTAGGAAAAGAGATTCACACATTAACAGTAGCCAGCCCTGGAAGTTTTTGTTTTATACTCCAACTTTTGCAGATAAAAGAAATAGTGATCTTATAATTATCACAGTTTAAATCCAATGCCATCCTCTTGATAGGCACATCTTTCTTTCTCAAAATGGTAATGTACCTTATTAATAGTTTAAAAAAAAGAAACCCCATATAATTATTGCGAAAACGAAACTTCAAATAACACAAAAATGTATAATATTCCTGGAGGTAGTACTTCTCACTCTCCACAGTTTCCATTTTGGAAACTGTCACTGTAGCAGTTTGGTTTTTATTTGGTGGACATTTTTAACTGACATCTTATGTACACATGGACTTTTCTTGGATATAACACCCTTCTTTGTTCTGATCTGAATAAATTAATTCATGGTGGCATTATTTTCATCAGCTTTAATAGCAAGCAGTGCATTTGAATACTTCTTTCTTGATCCAGAGGAAAAAGTGATAAGGGGTCCAATGAAAGACATCAATCAACTTGCCAAGGTGCATGAGCAAGCAGCAATAGTGTCAAGACTGTGACAGAGTTCACTTGCCAGCCTAGTTTTTCACCTTCCCACTTCGAGGCAAGGATAGAATCCCTTTGTAGGTACTGAATAAAATCAAGTTATATTAGCCAGGGAGGTTTGCATTGTCTTGGCCCCTGGCTTAGCAGCAGGACGCCTAGTGTGACATGGAACAGGAAGAAAGTAGCTGGCTGTTTTTGCACACAGGCTCAGAACAACTGAACAAAAGATTTGCCAACAGCCTTTTATAGCTACAACTACAAATCACATTTGGTCAGGTAAGAAAACTACCTAAGCAGTGTATAACCAGTGTCCAAGGATCTAAGCATGGAGACCACTTGTCAGGGAGTTGTGCTGAGGTGGGTAGGAGCAGAAAGAAGGAAGAGCGCTGCTGTCCTCTCAGAAGTTTTAATTAAACTCTTCTCTGTGCTTGTCTTATGCTGGTACAAGGTTTTATCTGGATGACTGCTTAATTAAGTGCTTGTACAATTGTTCTTTCTGCCCTCTCTGAAGCTTAAAACTTGAATACGAGCATTAAATAAACCCAAAAAAGTTTTCTCATCAGACCTGTCCCCAGTTTTGTCTGAGCATGTAACTTACTTCACAAAGCTCTTCACTGCCTGGTGAGACAGTTAAAAACTCATTCCTTACCATGACCCCATATCAACCTTCCAGACATTCTGTTCTGTCCTCTGCATGACCCACGCTGACACATCTCTCCCCACCCCTTCTTCATGACAGCCACTCTAGCACTTGAACGCACCCATTCCTTTATGTGACAATCCTCTGGGCCAAATCAAACACCCTGAACTCCCTCAGCCATTCTTCACACAGGAGAGGTGACATGCCCTCATCATCCAGGTCGCCTTCTCTTAATGGACATGATGCAAGTTGGGTTTTTTTTGTTGTTGTTGTTTGTTTGTTTGTTTGTTTGTTTTGGTACCTGGGATTGAACTCACAACCTTGGGCTTCCCAGGCAGGCACTTACACCACTGAGCTACATACATCCCTGGCCCCACAATGCAAGTTTTAGACAAACTTCTGAAAATATTTTACCAGAGCTGAGGGCAGTACTGCAGCCGTGCCGTGCCCACCCACCGCAGCAGATGTTTGTCTATCTGGAACAGTCTGCTTTTATTATTTCAGATGAAATTTCATTCAAATGCTAAGGGCTTGTGGCCAAGTAGAACCTCACATCTTTTAGTCTTTCTCATCCGTATATGGAAAATTGGGTTTTGAAAATAACCCAAATAAAGATAGCTAAACATCCTAATTAAATGTCATCTAAAGGTTTTAGATCATTTCAGACTGCTTTCGAAATTGGACCTGTTTCCCTAGTATTGTTTCCAAAAGCCCATGCAGGAGAAGTTCTGAATCTTCATTAGCTTATCCAATTTATTAGTGAGGCTTCTCAAATATTTGCTTCATACTTTTTCATTCCTCATTTCATTCTTTTAGATTTTGCTTTCTCCACACCAAACAGCAGATGAAAGGGGTGTGTGTGTGTGTGTGTGTATGCATAAAGGTAAGGGGCACATGTTTATGTATGTGATGTAAGTAGGAAAGATATAGGCAATGATAATAACCAGGTGGTTGTTTTCTCTAATCTTGTTCTATTTCTAAAACTAGCATTTGAAAATTTTGTAGAAAAATCCAAACTATATTTACTTAGCAACTTCAAATATAAATATGTATATACATATTTATGTATATATGTGTACATTGAATAGCCATCGTCTTATGTTCAAAATGGAACTGGAATATTTGTTTCATAAAATTTTCCAGTTTGCTGGAAAATAAATTTTTTATTATAGTCATGTTGTAGACATTTAAATAATCACACATTTATATGAAGTAAAAAAAAACTCAACTCATTGGTCAGTCCTGGAGGATGCCAGGAAACTACTTCATTACTTTGAGAACCACAAAAACAACAAAACTTTCAAGCCTTTATCTTGCCCTTTTTTATGATGCACACTTCAGTGTAGTTGCCAACCTCAGAGACGTACTCTGGATAAACTTGGAAGGGATGATGGAATGAACACAGTGGATCTGCATCCTGATCATCAAAGGAGCCCAACAGGACAAAGTGGGAGACAACCAGACCTGATGGCCCTCTTGATCGCAGAACACATCACTGTGACCTGCAAGGAGTTGGCTAAGAGCTCTGAAAACTCTGAACTTCTTCAAGCCTCTGTCTAGATCTGAACAGGAACTTACAGGGAAAACAAAGGACAGACATTGTGAGTACAATCAACATAATCTAGACTGTACAAAATTCTGTGAAACAAGTGACCCAGGTTTTTTTTCTAATCAAAAGTGAAGGCAGAATGAAGGGTTGGGAAAATGGAGGTGAAATCTGCAGCTAAGACTTATCAATTAATCATAAGTTATATTCAACTAAAGTTTTAAACAAGTAGTTATGAGATGATTGGTAAAATGTGAACATAGACATTTTGTATACTAAGTGGTGACTAATATTCTTAGGTATGATAACTATATAGTGATTTTATTGCTTAAAATGTTCTGTCTTGTAAAAGGCTCATGCTGAAATTTTGGACATGTTTGACAATGTGTAGGACATAACTCAGAATGGTTTGATGAGGGCAGACAGTTGGGGTTTTAAGATGGAGACTTGCTTATGTTGGGTGATGGATCCAGCAAGTGCATCGCCATTCTCTGTACAAAGGGTACTTGAAAATTTTCACAATAAAATGTTCCATACAAGAATATAGTTCCATGATATTTGTCCTGAGGACAAAAGACACAAAAAGAAAATGAAAGGTTCTTACCTGTTACTGTCAAAAATGTGAGAGAGATGAGGAGATTGATGCCCCAGTTCATGCTAGAGGTTAGAGCCATGGCTCGTCCTCTAATCCCACCTGGGAAGATTTCGCTGAGCACCAGCCATGGCACTAGAATGAAGAGAAATGGCAGACAGTGTAATTAGCAAAACCCACTGAAAAGGAAAGCCAGCTCGTTGATTTCCCTTTGCCTTGGTCCTGCCTGCATTTGTGTTGGGCACAGAGCCACTTCCTGCCTTAATGGATAGGCTGGAAAAGGGACTAGCCTTCTGCTCACCTCCAAAACAGAAGAAGCACTGGGAGAGTTGAGTGATGGCTTTCATGAGTGGGGTGGAGCATGAAGTGCTGGCATCTGACACAGGCCACCAAACCCAAAAGAAGGTCAATGCCTATGGCAGCTGAGCACTAGCTCTGGACGTCTGCCTAACATGGGAGACTTAGGGTCAGATTCTGATTGTTCCTGCTGTATGACAGTGTCCTTTCCTATACTCTCCTTTCCCCTTGACCTTAGAGAAGTCTGTAGTCCAAGCTAATGAATAAGTAGGAAACAGCTTGAAGGGCAAAAGGACACCTGCTACTCTTTTTTTTTCTCCCATGTGGGCCTCCTGGCTAGGGGCAAGCTGGGTGGAGAGAAGCTGAAATTAAATAGAGCTCCCAGATTTGATTATTATACCAGACTAGGCATTTGAGTTGCTGGAAGGAGACTCTTCTTGGCACCAAAATTGATCAGAGGACTTATTATGTGAGAGTGACAGGGAACATTATGGGGGCTGCTTGATAGGATTAGCAAGGGCGGAAGAAAGCACATTAACTTGTCTTCTGATTACAGCCTAGCAAACCCAGTTTGCCTAATAAAATAGTGGCAAGTTCTTACTGTAGGCTAACTTTATAAACAAGTCTACAATGGTATATTGTTTGATCCTCATGAACTCCTACAAAGTAGTTACTATCACTTTCCCTCTTTTATAGAAACTGAGGCATAAAGTATTTAAAAACTTGCCAAGATTACAGAGCTCTCCCTAAGTGACAGAAGTAGCATTAGAACCCTGGTAGCTAGAGTATGGGATTTGTTGCATCTTAATTTTTGTGGTCTTTTAGTAGTGGCTCAACGAATATTGGTTATATGGTAAATGAATGTAACTGTAAGCACATTTGACCTTGTGGAAAGGATTTAGGAGTTGCCCTAGCCCTAGATCCCTGCTGTCTAATGCACCAGAGGTTCAAAAGTTAGGGTCTATATGATGACCAACCAAAGAGTCCCAGCTTAGAAGAAGCAGCTAGGAGATAGGACAGGTTCACTCTGACCAGCAGCCTCTTGGGCTGCTTGTGCCAGAATGGAGTAGTCAGCTGAGCCTGTAATGGAATAACTCACCTCTCGCATCAAGTTCACGCTCTGTAGAGAAAACATCTGTGTGTTAAATGTGCTGTTTTAAAGTAAGAAAAACAAATCACATCATAGGAGAGGACTCAAACAACTTCTTGATTATCTTTTCCAAATGAATTTATAAAAGGGTTAGCTTGAAGATATGGTAGATCATTGTAGCCAAAGCAGCATAATTATTATTGTTTTAATTTACAGGGAATTTTTAAAAATTCTCCCCAACCTCTCTTCCTCCTGTTCCCCATACCCAGAGATTCACTGGATTATTGCAGAATGTATCCTTGGAAGAATCTCTTTTCTTTTAATGAAACCAGTTATCTTGTCTTTAATATTGCAAAATTGAGGCTCCAGCTTTTAGTAATGACAACTACATAATTTAAAGGAAGACTGTGAAATTTAAAGGAACATGTGTCCTTGAATCAACGTGAAACTCTTATCAGTGCAATTTTTAAGCTAAATACTTGTTGCTACAAACATACCCCTCATGTGTTCTTTTCTGCCATTTTATTTGACACAGTGGAACTCTGGGTTTCCTGCAGGTCTTGTACTTTAGCAGCCATGAGGAAGAGGAAGAGGAGCAACCTTTTGTTTTCCTCTAATAGAGGAGATAGCTCAGGTTTTTATCAGCCCAACTTTAATACTTCTCCAGTCCCTTTCTTCTGGACTCTACCTTTCATGATGATGGCTCTTGGAGTTATCTGGGGGCATTTGTTGGGCTTATCAGAGCCACATTGGCCTCAGATCAGAATAAGGTGATACTGCTGTTACAGCAGGTGATGCAGTTCACCAGGGAGAAGGCAGGAGAGATGTACAAAAGCACTAATTATATGTGCTCAGTCTGAACCACCAGGATCTTGCCTAGAAAAACTCATGATCACCCTGAAAGCCTGTGCTAGGCATACATTCAGTGCAGCCGTTAAGCCAAGTTCTTGGGCAATTATTCCAGTCTGAGTTAATGAACTGAAGAATGAAAAATAGACTTTCCCTGTTTTCAGGCAAGCCTGCACTTGGCAGTTTCAAAAATAAATGTATAATTGCTGAGAGCTTCTACTTCTTTTCTGAAAGAATTCAAGAATTGAGGTCTTGGTTGCTATAATATCAACAAGCGGGATGTTGTAGCATTTGGCTAATGGATGCTTAAACTGTAAAAATATGAAGACTGTCACATTAAAAGTAAGGAGAATTATTCTGATAATCATTTCAGAAATTAAAATTGCAAGTTTTCAGATCCGGGAAGAGAGAAATAAAAATGTTTAAGTGGAGATGGCAGCAAGAAAATCCTTCTGTGGCAGATTTTAGTGTGAAAATCTTACAGGCCTCTGTGTTCTCCAGCATGACCAAAGCAGAAAGCATGAACAAGCTCAGTGTATCAGTCAGCTTTCTGTTGGTAGGAAAAGATACCTGACATATACAACTTGAAAGAGAAAAGACTTGTTTGGACTCATGATTTTAAAGGTTTCAGTCCACGGTTGACTGAGGCCACGGTAGGGCCATTAAAGCAGGAGGGCGTAGCAGAGAAAAGTTGTTCGCCTTACAGCAGCCAGGAGGGAGAGAAACAGAGACTGCTTAAGAGGAAGGCACCAGGGATTAGGTATAGTCCTCAAGGTCGAGGCCCCTTGGTACACTACCTCCAACTCCCTTTCATTACCTCCGCATAGAGCCACCAAATTATGATCTCATCAATACATTGATCCACTGATGAAGCTACAGTCCTCATGATCCAGTTGTCTCTGGCAAGATCCACAGGCGTGACACCAGTTATGTGTTTTACTGTTCCCTAGACATTTCTGAATTCAATAAATTTGAGAATCAAGATGAATATCGTACTCAATTTCCATTCATAAGTAAAGAGCATAGAGGCATACACTACCACCTGGGAATTTAAGGTAATGATATTTATAACAATAAGTGGAAGTCTTCATAAAATCATTGATATTTTTCCCCACTGAGATGGCCCACTTTCTCTCCGGGCTATTGCTACATGAGAGGACGGGAGGGATCTGGATTATCATGACAGAGATACAATGTGTGCTCTGTTGGCCTAGCATCCCAGTAAAGAATAATGCTACAATAATTTGAACTTGTGGAAGGTAAGGGAGTAGAAATGGCTCACAGAATCTGATTATTGTTCACACTTATTTCACATGGTACTCAATCATTAGGGCTTCCTAGCCGAATTTGTGTGATCCAGATGAAATCTACAGAGTGTTTATGGCTACATGGTGTATCCTAAGAAGACCATGGATGACAAATACATCAAAGGTTTTCTGTGTTTAGTTGAGCACATGGACTTGGGTTAATAGAGGTATTCAATAAAAATAATAATCCTACTACATGTGTATTTCCTTCCTCCTATTTATTTCTGGCCATTGCTCCAGTTTTTCCTACAGAAACTGTCATTTTACCCCCTACGCTTTCAGATTGAAATCTTGCAGCTCTCCAGGCACGTTTTCCACTTGGCTTGAATTCTTCCTAAACCACCTGGCATGCTAGACCAGAGCTTGAAAGACTCATCGAGGTCTTAAAACTCTTGCCAGAGAACTCCTAGCAACTTTGGAGGAAGTTCTACTGTTAGGCTGCATCGTTCTCAACAATCTGATTTGCAAAGGAAGCCCTGCCCTGTATGCTGTAGGAATGAAGCCAAATCCTATGGCTTTTATTGCCTTTGCACACAGCATGCAGCACACCTTATTCTCCTCCTGCAAAGAGGCTATCAGAACATGAATTTGAGCAGGATCATGCCCGTCTTGCCCAAACAGATATTTAAATTCTGGCCTCATAAATTCCCTGCATGGAAAAATTATGCTCTTTGAAAAACAAACTCCACTGTAGGCCACCAACTCCAGCACTAGCAATGATGTTGTAGATTTTATTTTTTGTGTCCGGTATTATCAATTCCTTCTCTCACTCTCCTTGAGTTGTACCCCCATAGGCCTTTTGTAAAAGAACCATTTTATTCAAGAACTCTATCGTGGGTTACTTGAATTACAAACTGAGGAAGGCAAGGAATTGAAGTGTCAACATATCCCAGTTTTTCTGCCCTAATGATTTCTAATTAAAAGTGACTTGTGTAAAGGTATTTTAGGGGAAATATCTGGAAGCAGTGGAATAATCCACTTATAATAATCCCTTATAAATAATCAGAATTATAGCAATTATAATAATGTGCCAAAGTTAAAAAATGGAATGCCTTTGTGATCCCAGTGGTGCAGAGCAAGACACCGTGTCAGTGGGCTTTGAGTTTTCTTGTTGGTGTAGCCTTTAAAGTAATTTGAAAAGTAAAATAAAATTTTCACTTACAAACTGACATCTAACATTTTTTTCACCCGAAACATGAACAATAGCAAAAGATGCAATTTCTACTGCTGTCAACTTTAAAATTTGAAGTAAAATGGTTGTTATTACTCTTTTAAATGTTTCCAGCAGACTTTAAATACCATACCTTTTTGATTCCCAGCATCATCCATCATTCAAATGAAAAAACAGCAGCAAAGTATTCAATATAAATTTTCTGTTGTTTCTGTTTCTCTGGAATTTAAAATTTCATCCTATTGTAATGCATTGTTAAGCCTGAAAGTCTTTCGGATCAACTTATCACATGTCTCTTAAAAAAAGATGACCTTCAATGGAAATTTATTTTAGTTATACATACTTGATAGCTTCATGTATATTTCCTGGTTTAACTATTAACTAATTACTGCAAAATAAATCAAAGTTATAGAAATATCTAAAATATGTTCAATATAAATATCAAACATAAAAATGAAAGTTCATTATTTAGCAGAGAATGGGAAGCTTCTTTATTATGTGTCTGGGTGAATGTCACCTATTTCTAGAGTAGTCTGATGCATTTCTACTTTTAAAATTTATTGTTCTCAAGAATAAAATAGTCAAAGTAGATGGAGAGCTAATGGAACTTTATAATAACAGTGTTATTCAGTTCTTGAGATTGACAACAAAAGTTGTTTATAATAATATATCAGTTAATAACTGGATTAGGTCATTATTTTTTCTTTGAAAGCAAATCATTGGCAATACCTTGCTTATGAAAGGACTATTATATTATCACTTGAGTCATTTCTTAACGCCTACACCAATATTTCCAAGTGCCATTGTTTTTAGTGTTCTTGAGTTTTTATAACTTGTGATGTTTATCATGGTAAGATTTATGATGAGTAACATGTAAGCTTTCTTTGAAGTGGGAGAGTGTTTCTAATTGTTAAGTTGGGGAAGGAGAAATTTTAAGAAATTTTTTTGAACTTGCAGCCCTGGAAATTGACTTCCTTAAGAAATTGTCAAAGGAATACTTTTTGGAAAGTGAACCTCCTAAAGTATGCATACCCCAATTTGCAGAACATTGAGCTAAAGTTTAAAATGAGAAACAAACAAGCAAAAAAAAAAAAAAGAGGAACAAGAAATTCATGTTTTCTATTTTGAACTACATCTTGAATAAGATGGCTTTAGTTACAGTAGTTTATATTGTACTTTTTTTTGTTAGTGATGCTTTGGTTGGGAAAGTATTATAGTTTTATTTAATTTATTTATTTATTTATTTAGAGACAGGGTCTCACTATGCAGCTCAGGCTGGCTTTGGGCTCATTTTGTAGCCTACGCTGATCTCGAATTTGCAACAATCTTCCTGCCTCAGCCTCCCAAATGCTTAGATTACAGGTGTGTGCCAACATGCCCAGCTTTTTTCAATTTTTTTGGAATAATTCTTAATATGTTCTGGGAAACAAGTAACAAATAACTCCTTATGTTTATTAATAGAGTGTTAAAACCTTAGTTTGCTTCTTTAATGTCTGTATTGCCCAGTATTTTATAATTTTCTGTTTTATTAGTGTATGTCTTAATATATAATAGTTACATTCATTTTGGTGAGTTGGTACATATATGTCACTTTTAATCATTTTTAAATCCCTTTAACTTATTCCTTTAACATCTTTCCTCCTCCCTTTCCCCATTCCTTTTCCTTCTCCAAAAAACCTGCTTCTCTGTTTCCTACCATCTTTCCTTTATTTTTAATTAAATTATATTCTGAGTTTCTCATATAAAAGAAACAACATGATATTTGACTTTCACAATGCATAATTTTCAAGGTCAAGAGGCTATGCTGGGAGTACTAGATGGAGAGGAAAGTAGAACACCTATGTCTTATGTGAGTAGTTGCTGATGGTGACCAAGTTGATAGAGCCATTGCCTATGTACCTAGCTCTACTCATGCTGCAAAGATACAAGGTTAAAATCTTTGGTTCTATTGGATACTGTTTCTGCATCCTCTAACTCCAAAGAGGAAAAAAGGGTTCCATCAGTTATGTACATATTTCTTTAAGCATTTCCTGTTGTTCAGGGGCAAAGTTAGTGCAGAACTATGAAGATGCGATGTTTTTATACTTTGCATTATTGTAATGACTTACACCAAAGGATCAAATGATTGTCTGCTTCAGTCAAGCATAGTGACATTTAACCTAGTTCACTGGGGGAAAAAAGTAACGATTCTATGAATACTAGTGACAAAGGAAATTTGAAGATTTCAAAGAAAAATAGGTGCTTTTGAAAACTTTAAAGGTATGAACACTTAAGCACAAACCCACTATGTGAATAGTATCATAAAGTGGCTACATTTGATATTCTTCTGTTTAAAAATTTATGCAATATTTCTTTTCTCTAAAGCCATATGATTATCCCATAAGAATGGTGGTAAATGAAAATGAGCATTTAGGCCTTTGACTGTGATGGATCTGATTGCTAGAGGCCTAGAATCCAGGCAGGGAAAACATAAGGAACATAATGTCTTTGCAAACACTTAATGTGCTTCTGGAATACAAGCCTCTTTGTCTTAAACCCAGCATGTTTTGGAGTGAAACAGCTAACTCAACTTCCAAATTAGAACCTTCTGTTCTACCTGACTGGAACTGTCATATTCTTTAGCTGTATAATCATCACATGAGCAATTTTTTTTTTGGAAGACCCAGAGCTATTTGGATATAAAATCTGAATTTAAATGTTTGGCAGATGACTCGTATGCTTCCTACTGATGCCCATCCTCCCAGAGACTGCTTCAACTCTATAAAATGAAACAAAACTGAAAGGTAGGTTTCGTAATTGTTGAGCATGCAAAAATTCTAATCTCATTGAAGACTGAAAAAAGGATAACTGAGTATTAGGATATTTGTGTTGGGAAACAATTCTCTATTAATTTTTGCCAGTTCTTTCTATTCATTCATTCATTCATTCGTTCATTCATTCATTGACAGGTACTGGGAATTAAAGCCAGGCTGCACAATAAACTGAATCCCCTTCACCTTTTTATCTTCAGACAGTCTCAATGAATTGTTTAGGTTGGGCTCAAACTTGCAAACCTTCTGCCTCATCCTCCCGGAGTGCTGTAATTACAGGCTTGCATCCCTATCCCCAGCAGTCTCTGGCATTTCTGCAAGTCTTGGGAGCAACAGCACTGATCGTTTTTGCTCTTGACTGTCTTAAGAGGCTCTTACACAGGACAGAGACAGTGCACCCTTCTAGAGGAAAGAACCACTTTGTATACTGTCCAACAAAGAACAGGCAATGTCTGCCTCAAAGGAAGAAATCAGCCTGGTTAGTGTCTATTCTAAAATGTGGCTTCTCTATGCTTGGGGTTCCTCTTATATATAAAACCCAGGTACAGGGGTTATCTAATCTCTTCATGTTGACCTGTGGGCATTGAGTGGGGGATCTAGCACAAATACTGGTCTTCTGGCTCTTGCTGATTGTGAATCATAAACTGCACTTTGTCTCTGATGACGGAGTCTTGTGTCTTTTATCAACATCTATGAAACTGCAACAGGCTAACTTGTTAACCTGAAAGTGGGGTAAAATCTTAGCCCCTTTACAGTTATTGACTGTTTGATTATTTATAACTATGGCATTGTTTTTCTACAAAGATCTTATATTACTATTATTAACTTTGAATTGTCCATTCACATCTGAGGAATTGTACTGTGATTTTTAAGGCCATTAATCCATTGAAATATTTCTATAAGCTCAAATAATACTGATTAGATAGAAAACCATGTCTCTTCCAAACTCCAAGTTTAGATTTTTACATATTTCTCCTAAGAAAACCATGAAGGAATTACAAAAAGATCTTTTTGTAAAAAGTGAAGTTTAAATTTATTCAATTACTAAGTTAAGATTGGAGTAATCATCCCATGGAAATGAGAGTCACAGTCTTTTTTTTTCAAGGGGAACCTGGAGAACAAAATAGAAAAACTTAGAAGTGAACACTTGATCTAACAACATATTTTTTAAAAGGCCTTAATTTTAGTAAATTTAAAACATGAGCCTTCTTTAATCATAGTTGAGTATCCTCAACTAAGTAGCTTTATTCAGTCATAGTTTTTAGCTAAATGTGTATAGGGCTCCACACAAACCACATTTGCCTTTTATTTCATAGTTATTGTGCCTGCTTCATTCCAGAGGAGATGCTGATGTATTAATTCCAGACTAAAGGGCTCCCCATTAATCATGGAAACTAAAAGAGTTTTATATTTTTTAAAAGACAATTCATCCAACTTATCATAGACCAGATTCTATTTTAGTCTCAAGGAAGTTACAGTAAACAGGGCAAGATTTATTTGAGCACAGAACATGCAGTTTAAATTATTAGTAACACCTCAGAAAAGTGAATATTTGGACATTTCTCAATTGAAATCACATCTTTTACCTTGCATCAAAGCTTCAGGATTTTCTGTCTGGTGTCCTAAGAAACCCTCTTGACTCTATGTGATTCAGGACTGAACCACACACTACTGAAAGACACAAATCAATTTCTACAGCCTTAAATACTAGAATAGTATATAAAGGAAGGTGAGGGTGACCATAGCATCATAAATCAATATAAGGCCATGGAGTACACCCTTTGTGTCCCTGAGATACCTAAGCAAGACACCTGCTTAGTCAGAACCATCTCATGTCTAGATTAGAGCCAGATGTTTAATATTTTTATCACTATGTATACTGAGCCAATGCTGTACACAGGCTCCAAGCTAAGGAGATAGTATACAAATTGCTTCCTTGAACTCCGTAATTACAAGGTAAGTTGACACCGTGGTTCCTGTTTTCTGAGTAAGGAAACTGAAGTTTTGAGATATTAACTGACCTGCCCGAAGTCTTCTGCTGTGGAGCTGGAAGGCCAGGCAGTTAGAGCTCAAAGCCTCGTCCACATCCTGGTCCAATGCTGCTCAGGCTCACCGGGCTTTCTTGCTGTTCCCAACCCTAAAAGCTCCTGTCCTCTTCAGGGCCGTTTGACCTACTATTATCCCTATTAAACTCTTGTCCCAGATCTTCACAGTGTTTTCCTCAAATAAGCTTAGATGCAAATGTCACCAGCTTGGAAACACCATCTGTCTCCCTCATATCTGAAAGAAACCCTCTTCCAAACGTGCTTTTTTGCTTACCCTTATTTTTCTTTGTCACTCTAGTCTTTATCTAAATTTTAACACTTTTCCTGACATTGTATTATATATGTATTTGGTTTCTTGCTTCATACTTACTCCAGTCACCAGCTCCCTGAGGACAAAGTGTGGATCTCTCCCATTCACCCCAAAATCTCCAGCACCTGGTGCCATGCCCTGTATGTCATGACCGAGCAATGCACACCTGCTGGGTCAATGAGTGTGCACGTGAAGAGATGACTCCCCACTACCTTCTCCCTCTATCTTCTCTTCTTGGTCAATCCATGGTGCCTTTTTTTTCACTCCTGCCTTTTTTTTTTTTTTTTTTTTTTTGTGCTGGGGATTGAACTCATGACCTCATGGTTGCCAGGGAGGCACTTATGCCACTGAGCTAAATCCCCACCCAGCTCTCCTGCCTATTTTTGTCCTCAGAGTTGGTGAAAGAAACAGGGGAAGATTATGTGTTGTCATTTGCCATTCAGTCTTCAGTGTTAGTTTCCACTTCAATGTGTCAATCAAAAGTAGTTGAAGGGTGACAGTCACAATCTCATCACCTATCTTAGATGATGACATTGAGAACAATTTCCTCCATCTACTCATAAAAAGGTGCCAACCATGGAATAGAAGATGAAGTTAATGAATTAATGTATGGGCACATGAGATTTTGAACCTAAAAAGTTCAATAATTATTGTGTAAAGAACAGCCCCAAACATTTTTCTGAGTTAAGGTGTCTATTTTAAGGAGAGCTGCATTTCTACACATGCGTCACCTCAAAGGAACTCATGAGATAATAACGTTAGGCCTTGGGTTTCTGCTCATCTTTACTTCATGTGTGAGGTATGAGTAGAAGAGAAATTTTCATGTGTTCTGTGTCTTCAAAATAATAAGAATCTGTGATTTTATGCTGAAAACATCTTAGCTATTGAAAGTCAGGCCAAGATTTTGAACCTGTGTTAAAGCAAAAGATGAGATGTGTAGAACAGAATATTTAGTAAGTATTTCTAATAATGGCAGTGGAACACTGTTCTGATTTTATTTGACAGAAGAGTTTTAGTTTTAGTTATGGAGAAATGGAGGACAGGGGTTCTTACCCACTTGTGGAGCATAAGTGCCTTCGGCAGGCTATCAAACCAAAGGAGCTCCCTTAGAATCATATTTTAAATGCATAAAATGTAGGTTTCCTTGGTACCATATTTATATCCCCTCCTAAATTCCACAATCTAGAGCAACTCTGTTATTTTTACAGTTAGAGAAACAGAAGACTAGAAAGTGAAATGATGTAGGGCATACACTTTAACCTAAGAATAGAAACACGCTCCTGGCAGAAGAAAACCACACTGTGATCTAATGCAATTAAAGAATGTTGTTTTAAGCCAACCCATATTTAAGAAGATTTAATAAGGATGGTTTAATTTTCCTTTCCATGTTACTTTAGAGCAGCAAGTACTTTTCCTTTTATACCTCTGTTTGCACAAAGGATTTGTTTGTATTACAGGCAATAGCTTCTCTAAATGAAATACCTAAGGAATAATCACATCAGGTTAATAAGTTTTATAATGCATTAAAAAATGTGGTATGAAAAGCTTGCTCCTAATAAAAATATTGTTTAAACTGCAACAGTTCCTACAGTTTATACCAATGCCCTAAAATATAATTTTGAGGATTGAAATGGAATTCCTATTGTATGTTTTCTTTAGGGTAGAAAAATAACTACAACATGAATATAGACATAAATGACTGACTTTTGCCAAGGAGGCAGAAAAGCACAATTATTCAGATCCTCCTTAAAAGACAAGGAGAATTCATAATCCCACACCACAGTGAGAAACAATTTTTCTTTGGAAAGGGTGATTCAGACATTTGCCTTCAATGGGCTGACCCAGCTTCACAAGGGATCACACAGGTCAGTATATGGAACTATAGTTATCAGTTGGACAAACCATGATACTAAAGAATTATTTCTTTTCTCAGACTTCAACTGCCTTCAATCCTGAGATTTTTCTATCAGCCTAGCATTACTTCTGGTCTAAGAAGTTCTCAAAAACACTCTCTTCTCCATGTTGTGGTTGTAGCAAAAAGCAAATTGTTCCCCAAAATTCAGGGTGACTTTCAGATACTGTGTCCAAATAGTTCTTTATGACTTAAAAAGGAAATGCCCTATGTGCCTCCTGCTAGCTGCTTCCGAGTACCACCATCTTCCTGCATTATTCTTACAAAGACAGAGAGAGATTCTTAGAAATGAGGTCCAAGTGATGGATCGTTCTGCACACCCCTCGTGATGGTGTCTGGCAGCAGTAGCATTGTCTTCTTGGCAGCCCAACATTTCCAGCTTATTGGGTCCTTCACCCATCTACTTGCTAGCTCCCCGCAAGTTAAGAAACACACTTAGGTCTTTCCTGTGTCTGCATCATATTTTTAAAGCCTTTTTTCCCTCTTAGCAGCCCAAATGTAACCCAGCATGATTTTTAAACAGACTTACACAGTACTTGCTTTTAAAGGAACAAAATGAAAAACATGAAACTTGGTTTCTTCCCTCAAGGAATTTATACTCTAGCAACTATATTCTAGTTAATAAACCAAAACAAACATACAGAAGAAGGAAAACATGTGTCATTAAGGACTGAGCTGTGTTATCCCTTGAGCTGTGTAGCTCATTGATATCATGTGCTACACATGCAAAGCACTTACACATATTGGCTCATTGGACATGCACCCACTCGAGAAGACAAAACCAGCGCTATTACACCCATTTCGTAGATAGAAAACACCTTAGAGAAGAGAAATGACTTAAGATCACATAGCCGGTAAGTTCAAGAGCTGGGATTAGAAACTAGGTTCACTGATTTTTCACTCAGGCTCCTGGTAGCCCAGAACAGGACAACTGTGTGCTAGCAATACACTACTAGCTCATGCAGATGAAGTTCTCTAAGAAAGGCCGTGGGTTTACAGAGGAGAAAGATCTTTATTACGGCTCAGAGACAAAAAGGATCTGGGTAGAGAGGAAAGCAGTACGTTGAAATAGTGCATTGTGTTTATCGACCAGGGGGTGGCACAGTGAAAAACAAAGAAGTCCAGCTGGGTAGGCCACTCTACATGCCTGGCTCATCACACACCGAATGTGCTTGTGGCATCTGGATGCACTTCAGGTTCACTGGTGGTGCTGGGCCATGACTCCACAGACCACGCTGTCCATAGTGCAAGGGTGCCCTGGTAAACCCGGATGAGATGAAGGAGGGCCTTGAAGATCAGACATAGTTGTTCCCTCAAAGATGGGTGACAGACAAAGAACTGTGACCTCAGACTGTGTGACTTCAGTCTTTGCACTTCTTATTTGCTTTCTATAAAAGGAAAATGTTGACTAAATAATTTATTTTTTTTTTTTTTCATTTTTAAAGGCATCCGATTTCTCTTACGTAGTAAAAAGTACTAAGGTATGGCAGTTTGGGGAGCATGACTGATACGAAGAAAATGATATTTAATCAATACTAGTATGAAGGATGGATGGGCCTGATAAAGGCCTGTGACAGAAAAAGACTATGGCAAGAGTCTCCCAATAGTCTAGACATGAGAACATAATGCTACCAGGATGGCAGAAGGAGGAAGGAAACAGCAAACACAGGAGTCATTTGGGAGGGAAAATCCAGGACTGTTTGTTCACTGACTGGGTTCAGAACAGGCCCAAAGCACCAGCCCTGGGTGGCCGGCGGAGCGGCCCATGGAAAGGGGAAAGGAAGGGAAGTGGTAAGGCACCCTGGTGTAGGGCACAGGAAAACTCGGACTTGGGCTTTTTTCTTTGGCTGACAGTGATGCATCACAGTGGAAAAGTCTCCTACTCACTGGGGGAGAAAAGGAACTGAGTCATGTGAGATGATAGAACTGGAGATTAAGTGAGAATCATCAGCTCAAGGGAGATAATTAATGTTCCTGAGAAAACAAACATGAAAGCTTTTTTAAGTGCATTAACCCAAAAGTGATTTTTGGTTTCATAGCTAAAGAAACAAACTCCAAGAGACATGAATAACATGATCTCACCTCTTTTTTAAGAAGTGGATGAAATAGAGGCTACTCACACATCTTAACAATTAACATTTTAATTAAAACGAAAACTTCTATTGCTGCAACTGAAGACTGAATTCAGAGCCTTAGTCTTTTGAAATATATTTTTCCGTATTTGTATCTATTTTGTCTGTGCCCAGAGTTTATCACTGCAGCAGTTTTGTGCTGTGTCACTTTAACCAAGCTGGGAATATGTTTCCCAGAATTCCCTTCTTGCACAGTTCTGGGTGAGAGTTGTCAGGAAGAGAAACCTGCATGAGCTGGGAAGTCCTGTGAGACACACCAGCCCTGTGCCTGCTGGTTGCTGGCACCACTGTGGCTTGCACACCATGTTGCTGACCCCCGCTCACCTTGTCAGTAGGGGGAGGAGGGGGCCAGTAAGTTTAGCCAGAGCTTCTCCTACAACTCTTCCACCTCCTGGGCACACTGTCAGAGTTCCTGAAGAAGGACAGACATTTTCCTGCAGATGGCCTGCATGCATGCCCAGACCTGACACAGGGAGGAACAGATGCAGGCTGCAGTTGCTTCTCATGGACTTCATTTCTCATGGATTTCCCTCTAGTTTGAGTCCAGCTCTTCCTCTACCCTGCAGAGACTCCAGGCCACAATCAGATGCACAGTCAGCACCTTTCCACTGATATCCTTTGTGGCCCTGATCAGTTTTCCTTTACCTTCTAGTCATTTCTTTCTGGACCTTTGCTTCCTCAGATTCTTCCACAGTTGTTTGACATCTGGTTTCTATATGAAATTCCTTACCTACCTCACCCACAGCGGTTCTCCTGCTGCCGCCATGACTCACGCTGTTACAGATTACCCGGGCCCTTATCTCCCCTACCTCCCTTGAACTGACTGTGCTTTGTGCATTGCACTTGTTCTCCAGGGACAACTGGGTACTAGTGAAGGATAATAACATTAACAATGCATCTTAGTATTTTAAAATAGTCATGATAGATTAGGAATCAGTGTTAAAGTACCAGCCAACATAAAGTCTGGGAAAACTACAGGCTTCTGATGCCTAACCCTCGGCACCTCCTTAGCACCCAAAACTTATCCATCTCCAACTGTTAAATGAGAGTAAAAGAAACACCTATCTTACTTAAGACATTATTATTTTGGTCCCTGTTACATCAGCTGAGCTGGAAGTCTAACCAATTCATGCATTTAACATTTCCTTAATCAAGTTCAGGTAGTCAAGTAAATGGACATCAGAAACTTATTATTCTCATTTTTGCTTCTCCTAGAGCTCAGTCTTATAAAAAGTGTATGCTCATTTATCTAGAGCTTGCAGCAAAGAACAGAATGGCCCATTTAAAAGTTCAAAATGGATGGACAAAAGTTCAAAATATTCAAGATGAGGACTGATCTGAAACTACTAATTTTTAGATCTGGAATGCCCCCAAAGGCTCATATGTTAAAGGTGTGGTCCCTAACCTTGGCAGTAGTGGAGCCTAGTGGAAGGAAGTTAGGTCATTGGAGACCTGTCCTTTAAAGTGATACTGAAACCTTGGCTTCTTCCTTCCTTTCTCTCTTTGCTTCTCAGCCATCACGAAGTAAGCAGTTCCTCTACTATACACTTTCTCATCATGATGTGCTGCCTCACTATAGGCCCAAAGACAACAGGGTCAAGAGACTACGAACTGAAACCTTTGAAAACATGAGCCAGAATAAATCTTTTCTCCTTTAAATTTATTGTCTCAGGTATTTTGTCACAGCAGTGGAAAGCTAACACATTAAGATTTCTGTTAGGACCAAAACAAGATTGCCTATTCTTGTGTTTGACATAATAGCTGCTCATAAACACCAGTTGAATCTAAGATTAAATTATATTTTAAAAGAATTAGAGAATAATGTTATTTAAGGAATCACAGACAGTAAATAAACAAACAGCCTCCAGTAATTATTTTCAAAATCAAACTGGGTTTTCTGGAAAGGGTAATTCCAATACAATCAGATATTAGTGTTGTGTAGTATACTGAAGGATTTGCTACATTGTTAAAAAATTTTTAAGAAAAAAAGGTAGCATAAGGATAAAAGTATCTAACCATAAATATGTTTATTCTGGAAGTTTAGGTTAATGTCTTTTATGATCTGTGCCATAACACAAACTCTTTCAACCTGATGGTTCTCTGATTCAAAACCTAGAAGAGTTCTCTTTCTTTCTGATAACCTTTTCTTAGATTCTTAGTAGATTCTTGATATTTCAAAATATTAGCTAAAGAAAACTGACATGCAAAAGTAATATTTTTTTATCATGAACATAGAGAAGGAAAACGATTCTGGCAAAGGAAATTAAGGGATCGATGACTACACTCATTGTTTATAAAATGAACAAAGCTTGGTGCACTTATTTCTATACAAAAGTTCCACAAACAAGATCAAGTTGTTTGCTTGTCCTTCTGCTATACTATTAAACATTTCTTGAAATGTAATGTAAACAATATGTTTAATCAAATGTCATTGAAACATCAGCATAACCATGTACGTAGCTCACAGGTGTACATCCGTGATAACTGAATCCTGATGATGGTAGCAGCTTGTTTTCAGGAAACTGTTCACTAATGATAAATATTATTAAGACTCAACAAGTAGACTCAAGGTGCAGGAACAAGCCACAACAATCAGAGGCTGATGGAATGGTAATGTTTGCTCCACCTACCTCCACACACCTTTTTTTTTTTTAATGTGGAAATACATCTACCTGAGGGCCTACAGGAGAGCCAGCTTTTAGTCATCCATGTTTTAGAATGTATGACCCAACTTCGCCACAGCTGATTAAGCCTGAGCTGCCACCTCAGACTTAACACAGCATAGAGCAGAGTCCATCAGGCCTTCCCTCATATACAGAATTGAACAATCAATATCTAGAAAGTGATATTTTAGATGTGGGCATGGAAATTGAACTATGAGAAGGTAGGGTTGGGGGAAGACAGGCAACATCAACACATATGAGTCTAGTCACTAATTAATGGAGACTGGGCAACCAACCGATCCTAACCTTTGCTGAGCAGCAAGTTGATGAGGGAGTGTAGCTCATTTATTCCACCATATTCTCTCTGAATACAGGAACAGAGCCTGTCATGTTCATTACTATTTTCCCAGCACTAATATGGCTATTGGTTATTTAAAAAATGAGTCATTTGATACATATCTCCTGAATGCACAGTTAATAAGTTAGCACTGATGGCTAGAACAAGCCCTTATGTGACCTTCTTTACAGAATCCTTATCCAGTATCTGGTACCAGGTGCCCTCTTCAAGACAGTATTTGTTTTGTATTTGTCCAGAACCTCCAATACTTCCCTTTATTTGAGCCAATTTATTTGCTTTCTTGATCCTTGTGGAGAAGTTTCTGAACTAATTCTGTAATAGAGAGGAGAGGCCTGAGCAAGGGAAGGAAAAGGGAGAGAGGAGTAAGAAGGAAAAATAGGAACAGGTTAAAAGATGGGGTGGTAGAAAAAGGCTATCATTGATTTTTATGCATGTTTTTCCTAGAAAGGTATAGGAAAAACCTTCCCAACCATTTTACAGGGAGGTTTCGACTATGAGTGTGAGGATAAAGACTAAACAACCTATTCTAGCAGGCCCATTTTTAAGAGGTTGCTCAAGAGAAGTATTTAAACTTGCATGAAACTAGAAATAGAGCATTGTGTTAGATGTGACTAACTAAACTCAAGTTCTCCCATTTAATGCATGAGAAAAACAGTTTCCGGGAGGTAACGAGAGTAAAATTTCCTCAAAGAAATAATGCATACAACTCATAATCCCTTTCTTCATGACACAACCATTATCATATCTTTAAGAAAAGCTAAACACTTGGGCTCTTTTCTTTAACCTATAAAGAAACTCAGGAATGGCATGGAGAAAAATGTAACCCCATAAACTTTGATTTATAAAACAGGGCTGGGGATTTAGCTCAGTGGCTTAAGTGCCTGCATGGCAAGCGTGAGGTCATGAGTTCAATCCCTGGTACAAAAAAAAAAAAAAAAAAAAGATTTATAAAACAATAAAATACCCTTGAGCAATAAATAAACTTCTTCCCAGGACTGATTGCATCCTTGAATGACATATAGTGGAAAACATCCTTCAGTTCAATGTCAGTGCTGAGCTTTTTGGAAGCAAGTATAAGTCAAGCATATTTCCACATTAGCAGAAACCATTAGTGATCATTATTATCCTCATCTTACCTCTGTTACTTACGTGAAACAAGGCCGTATAACAATAGAATGTTCTAATCAAAAATGGTACAGTAGAATTCATAGGGGAGAGAGGAAAAGAATAAAGACTAAAGTACTTACTTGGTCCTAGACCAATTGAAAAAGCAGCAACATAAACAAGCAAACTGGCTAAAGACAGCCATTTCAAAGAAGCTGGGACTTCCTCAGTGTCTGTGGCTATCTTGTATTCAGTGTGGTGTAGTCCAGCGTTTGGTAAGAATGTGGAGGTCATCTCCCCTTTCTTACCCACATCATTTCCCATGGGAGTAAGTGAGCCCCTGTTGTGGGAAGTGATTTCTTTAAAGTGCTCTCTGAGAATATTGTTGCTGGTTGATAGGTTTCCTGCTCCATAAAGCACAGGCTCATCAAAGGACTGGTTAATAGGACTATGGCTTCTGCAGATATTGGTGAAATTCATGTGGATGTTAAGATTCACAGTACCCATAGTCAACAATGAAACCGCCATCACAGATGAACCAATGCAGAGGAAGGTTTTACTGCCAACATGGTCTACAAGAAGGGTGGCTGGGATGGTGCTTACAACCTTGACTACCCCAACTCCAGTGGAAGCCAGGCTAGCTGCCTCATTACTTTCAAAGCCAACAGACTTCAAAACAGTTGATGCATAAAATAATATGTTTGGCTGTCCAGTGACTTGTACAAAAAACACCAGTGTTAGACCTATCATTATTCGAGTCCTCATATTGTCCTTGGTCCGAAACAGATCCCAAAAAGTGTACTGATACTCATCTTTCAAGGAAGATTTTATCACAGTGAGCTCTTCAGTTGTGTCTGAGATTGCTCTTAGTCTTCCAAGAACCTTGCTAGCAGCTTCCTCTTGCCCTTTCATCACCAGAAATCGAGGACTCGGAGGGAGAAAGTACATCGCTATTGCTTGCAAAATTCCTAAGGGAATCACAAGACCAAACATGTACTTCCAGCCATGGGAGACATTGGCAAATGCGTAATTTGAAATATAGGCGAAAAGGATGCCTATGACAATCATCAACTCATTCAGTGACACAAGGAGGCCTCTTCTGTGTTGCGGGGCAATCTCAGCAATGTATACACAGGTAGCTATGGAAGACAGGGAAATGGAGACTCCAATGGCAATGCGTCCCATGATGAGAATTATGTAGGACAAACTGAGGATCAGGACTAAGCTTCCAAATCCGAGTAGACAAGACGACACAATGATTGCAGTCCTTCGTCCATATCTGTCTATCAGAACCCCTCCAGTGAGAGAGGCGAGGAAGGCCCCAATGAGCAGGGAGCTCACAACCATTTCCTGCTCATGACAGGTCAGGGCCAACAGGGTTCTGATCTGGAGAAGAGCCCCTGAGATGAGCCCAAGTTCATAACCTACCAGCAGGCCACTGACAGCCGCGGTGACAGATGTCAGGAAAGTAAACACGCTGCAACCTACAAGCAGAGAAGAAAAACAGAGACGTCAGTTCTGAGTTGTTAGTTTAAACATCTTCTATTAGAGTAGGGACTTAGACCTGTGTAAGCCTTGTATAATACAGAGTTTAAACACATCTATAGAAAATAATGCACTAACCAAAACTGATTCGCTACACATGGAAATATCAGTTTTACTGTGTTAGGAGAGAGATGCGGGGACATTTAGGAAATTCAGTTTTCTTCTTTCTTTGATACGATGTTTTTAGTTAAGAGCAGACAACTATGTGAGATAAAATGGCAGATAATAAAGACTGAGCAAACAAGAATGCCATTTAGTATGTGCCTTGGCACCAGAGGGAAAACTCATACACCCTGGCTCTTCTAGTCCTGCCCCTGGCTCTCTGAGAGCAAGCCTCCAATGGGGACTTCTTGGAGGCCTACTGCTCTCTGTTGGGTGACCAGCCATGCTTGGGGCACAACTGGCTTCTACTTATGTATGTCAGGGCTTTGGGGTAAGGGTTGGGTGACTTTTGAAGGCCAAAGTCAAGGTTATGTTGGAAGGGGAGACGATGCAGGGTGAGGGACTAGCAACACCATTGCCCATAGTAAGAAAGAAGAAGAAAGAATGAATGAGAACAAGAGGACTTTACATCTTTCTCTTTTTAAAAAATTAAAATCCTACAGAAAATATCAAGAGGTTACTAATGTTTGGTAAAAGATTCATAGGCACGTGTCATGTCATATGAGCTGGACACAGCAGTGCACACCTGTCATCCCAACACTTGGAAGCTGAGGCAGAAGGATCAGGAGTTTGAGGCCAGTCTCAATTTACTTAGTTAGACTTAGTGAGACCATGTCTCAAATACAAACCAAAGCAAGCAAGCAAAAAACAAACAAACAAACAAACAAACAGAAACCAGAAAGCGGTAGTGGGAAGTGCATTCCAGCACGAAAGTACTGTTTCTAGTTTCCAGCGTGGAGAACAGGGAAGTCTCGGTTATGTCTCAGAAATTGTCAGATGGCCCAGCACCCAATGTGTGTGGGGCTCAAGGGGAGACCAGGGAGGTAGCTGGGAGAGGCCAGAGAGTGCATCTGGATAGGTGTGGAGGGGCCACTTCATACCTGCCCGGTAGGTCACAGTGATGCCTTGTCATTGTATTCCAAGAATGACGATGTTGACACCTATCAAATGGCTCAGAGGGCACTGACACAACGGATTTCTTATTTTCCTAGGTGCTGCTGTGTAAACTAGCTCTTTAAGGGGAAAGACTGGCAGCAAAGAGACATTTGTTGCCTTGGTTTTGACAAGAGATGATTTTAAAAAAAATCAAAGAGGAGGTGATTTGCGTGCTCAGAGTAGAACTGGAGGTAAGCCAACAAAGACAAACAGGTTTTGGAGCTTAAAACCGTTGCACTTGCTCCTGGGTTGGAGGTGGAGAGTAAGAAAGTGGGTGGGGCCCCAAAGACAGCTTTGTGGCTTGAACAGTCAGGTTTATAGTATTTTACAGTATTCCAATATATCTACAGACTACATGGAACAATAAATGAACCCAGGGAACACTAGAGACAGAATTAGTGTGTGGTGATTAAGGAGTGCTTTTTGAACATATTACAATGTTTTATTTGTTTTACTTCTGAGATGTTAGGGTAAAAATACCCAGTGAGGGGTTGGGTCTACAGATTTAGAGTATAGGAGGTATGTCAAGGCTGGAGGCAGGAATTTGGGTATCAGCAGCATGTATTTAGTATTTAAAGCCATGCAAATGGCCTGGTCATTTAGAAAGACAAGTGAACATAAAGGAGAAGTGAGATTATGACCAAGACCTTAGGAACTCCACTATTTAGTGCAGGAAACATCAGGAAAGGAGATGAAGAGGAAGCGTCACCAAAGGAAATAGAGAAGCAGCAGAAATGAGCTATAAGGAAGATGGGGTAGAAACAAGCGCTCAGCCATGCAAGCTCCTACGCTGAGGCAGGACCATTTAACACTGTCTTTGCTGAGGAGAGGGGATATGATGTAAAAATGCCATTTAAGTTTTGAGAACCACAGAGATCAAGCTAAAGTGATCTATATTTCTTCTCATCATAAATATCCAAGGTATTTTTCATCTCCAGGATCCTAATGGGAAGTGGGAGATTAAAAATCATCATCATCATCATCACCACTGAATATTTAGACAAAGAAGCACATAAGAATGCAATGCTCTCCATTAAATAAAACTGATTTGTGGTGATTAAACTATAGACCAAATATTTTTCTAAATGTTAAAATATGTATGCATGTAGTGAAATAAAACAGATGTGATCCTTGCCTCCAGAAACCTTAAATATCTGGAAGTGCCCCTATTACCTGTTATCTTGTATGCTCTTTTTTTTTACACACAAAATGACTTTGAAGTATTCTCTTACAAAGTTGTTCAGCTCCTCAGTTTCCATACTTTCTTTTCCTCATATGACCTTAAAACCTCCATCAACAAATTCCTTTACCCTGAGGATAATTAGAATAAAGATGTGGCCTTCATCTTCCCTCTACTTGCTATTGTTCAGTTTATTCAATGTTCGATGTGTGTGTGTGTGTGTGTGTGTGTGTGTGTGTTTGTGAGTGCGCGCGCACGCGCGTGTGTGTGTGTGTGTGTGTGTGAGTGTGTGCGCGCGCGCGCGCGTGTGTGTGTGTGTGTGTGTGTGTTTGGTAATTCATAACTGGTCACTAAAGTGCTGATTGGAGAAATAAATGATGTAGAGAATGAAATTCTTAGGAGGTAGATTAAGTGAGGTCCCAGAAAGGGCATTTGGGGTGGCTGAGGACAGCAGGGGACACTTAAAGATGTAAGGAGATCATGCCAGAATTGCAGGAAATATCACCGTTACCTTCTCCACCTCCCCATTCCTTGTTTTCCCTTTTATTAGAAGGAAAATAATTTTTCTTTACAAGCACAAGCATCCTTGAGACTCAAGGATTTTTTCCTTTGATGCTGTATTGTCCTGTCTGGGTGATGGCTAGAGTCAAGTTGGGGAGTAGGGAACATAAAGCCAGTTTCTTGCAGTCTGGGGACGTATTCTTGACTGAAAAGAGATCTGGCTTCTGCTGCTGCTTTTTAGACCTACCTCATTTGCGTAGTTCTTTGGTAAGGGTGTGTGCCAAGGGTCAATGCCCAGAACCTAACATTTAGTATAACTGACAAAGAGACATGAGAACATTTCCATATATTAATTGTTAAAAAACATTTTACATGTTATAATATATTACTTTTCTTGTTATCTATTTTACACATTTCTGGACAATTTGCTTACCAAAACAAGGTTTTATGATGCAGAATTAAGGTAAGGTGTTAGTTGTCTGAGTTTCATTTTTCTTCCCCATTGTATGGTTTAGGGGGGGTTGCCGTAAACTTGCATCCTTACTCACCTTTCTATTGAGACTTAGAGCTGCTGAAGTGTCACCATGGGCCATCCCTCTGAGGTCTGAAATTCTAGTTCATTGTGTAAGGGTACCCCTAGGGTCCAAGACTGAAGCCCCAACATACCGCAAGACATCCACCAGAAGATCATATCTTATGGATGCTGGGAAGTAGAAGTAATTTTTCCGAGAACTCAAGCAGTGAATGGAAAGAAAGAGTTAGGCTGAGGTCTGAAGCAATGGCAGGAAGGTGGGGTTTGTTTGTCTAAATACTGACATGAGAGCTGGGTGGACTGAGGAACAGCGGTCAGGGCTGCAGGAGAGGGCAAGACAATTAGTGTTTTTCAAAAAGTACCCAGCCCTGAAGTCAGTTGCCTCTTGACATAATGATGCCGCTTGGCATTGCCAAGCATTCTACTCATGGCCTTCCTTCCCAGGGTCCTTCCTTTTATATCCCTGTTCTCTCCTATAGAAGTAGAAACACTTGGGCAAAGCAACAGCACAGGCTGCTGATTCTGCTCGTCCCCTGTGACTTCTGGTCACTTTGCTAGAAGAGGAGCAGCTGCAAAAGGAAGATTTCCAATGTCTCTTTTGATGCAATGATAATTCTTTATTAAGGGTAATGGGAAGATGTGAGCCCTTTCAAGAGGCTTTATGCAAACGAATGGTGAGACCCGCAGCACCAGGGCGCAGAGGGCAGGCAGGCGGCAGAGCTGGCCATGAGACAGAGCTGGCTGCCACAACAATAGCTGCATTGTCTCTGCTCACGGTGGGTCAGATGAAGCCATAGTTTTAACTAGCACTGAACATGAAATGCTCTATTTTTCACAATATTTGAGCGCCTGCTTCTTTCCCTCTTGCCTTTCTTCCTCTTGTGCCTACTAGGGTGTATGTACATAATGGGCATACAATAAATACCTGCCGCCTAACTAAGCCCCGCAGCAGGCTGGAAAGCACGCACACATGGGTTTCTCTGGCAGGCAGCCAGGTAATCATACAGCTTGTCCAACTGTGAATGCTTTGCAAATTAAAAAGACCCCTACTTCATGTTTTGTTCAAGAAAAGCTTGCAGTGGCCCCCAGATGTCCTTGCCACTGCGGCCTCCCCTTTCTTGCTCGCTTTCCATGAATGCCCGTCATTCCAACTCAGCCATCTCAAGTACCACCTCCCCTAGAAGACTCCTTTGAGGAGCCTCATCCCCCTGCCCTGCTGTATCCTGTCCAGCTCCCAGCACGTTGTGATCTATGTACAAACTCTGTTTCTGGGCATCCATCTCACTGTAAGGCACACACTTATTGATCTGTTTGTCTTCACTATTAGACTGAAAGTTCCTTGAAAGCAAACATCTGCTTTACTCATATCTGCATTCTCACCTCTAATCTTTTGACACAAGGAAGAAAATACTCAATCGATGTTTGAGTAAAATGAATGAATAGAAGTAGCACTCCAGAATTCCAATCCTTGGTCCTCCCCTCCACACTGTTACATCATCAGACTAAGCTCAATACATGAGGTTATGTAATGGTTAGCAGGTAGAATTTTATGGTTCCATAAATGCTTACCATTTGAATAGCTTGCTTGCAGCATTTCTATAAAGCATTTGATGCTATTGTCAGCTAGTTAATGGAGCACTATTGCAAAGAACATAAAGTGTTTCAATGTTGTTTGCATAATATTTAGTTAAATATCACCCTACGTATGGGACTGTTTTCTGCTTGTTCACATTCAGCATTTAGCTTCCCTCCTTTCAGGTTCTACATCAGTCTCAGGCACCAGTTCTTTGGCCCATCTGCACCATTTACGGTTTCCAGAAACTCCTGTTTTTCCCTGAGTCATTCTTCTCTTGTGCTCCTCCACACACACACACACACATCACCACCTCTGTCACAGCATCCTTCATCTTCCTTCACAACCTAGGGAAACTCGATTTATCTTTAAAGCTCTAGGTCAACTATCTCCACCTCTACAAAACCTTTCCAAACTTACTTTCCTGGGAGAGCAATGATCTCTCTTCTCTATCTACGGCACCCCAGATTATATTGTGATGTGTGTCTCCTGCCTTAGATGGGCACCCCTGGAAAGCAGCAATATGTGTCTCACAGGCCTTGCTCAGTAGAGGTCCAGGGTGCCCCAGGAAAGAGGCAGCTTAGCTGGAAGGCTCACCTCTCCCACACTCCCAGGGCACATACCCCAAGGTGATCTGTTGTATGGGCTTGCCAGCCCCTCAAAGGCCCAGGACACTACTTCTCAGTCCTGGAACAGGTGTGGTACCCTCTGTGGTGATACATTTTGGGGACTTGCCTTCGTCTAACTTCTGTCTCCTACTCCTTCCTACACGCCAACCTTCCCTTTATCACACAGTGAATCTCAGACCAATGGATCCTTGGCCTCCCTCAACATCTAATATTGGTTGATCTTTCCAAGAAAAGAAGAAACTTTGCTATTTTTCTTTTTCATTTTTCCAAGCCAGGTTTGATTTAGTAGTATTTTCATAGACATACTTTCCTAAAATAAATGTTTGCTCATTACTCATTGGCAGGAGAGGTTTCAAGAGGGGACATTGTTTACATTTTCATATTAGTACTCGCTTGGATTTGGCTTTGTTGTTTTTATTCACTATCTTTCTCTGCCTGAATACATGTACAGTCTTCTTCCTTTCTTCTTCCTTCCCTTCTTATGTTTCCAGCTTTAATCAAGATAAGTCTGGGTACTTGTTTCTTCTAAATTTTTCTGATGCTGATTGAGAAAAAGATTTTTTTTTCTAATATTTTTCTTGGTTTTGTCCTGTTTATTTAGTCTTGCTTATTTACATATAAATTTACATATTAATAGGCAATTTGCATATTACATATTAGTTGTACATATTATTTTCCTTTTATTTCTATCTTCCTGTTTTGCTTTTGCTTTTGTTTTTGTTTTTGTCTGCACTCTACAACAGTTTCTCATATTTATTCTCTTCATTTCAGACTTTTGGGTGATTCTTGCCAGTTTTACTCTTTTCCTCGCTCCACTTTCTTTTTTATAAAAGTTTATGTGCTCTCAATTCTCTGCTTGATCTATCTTCACCTCGACTTACTCTCATCATTAGCTGTTGCTATGGTTTGGATGTGGTTTGCTCCCCAAAGATTCATTTGTTGAAGGCGTGGTTCCAGAGTGGCAACATGGGAGGTGATGGTAACTGTAAAGCAGTGGGCCTTCGGGGCCTTCCTTAGGGCACTCTGCCCTTAGAAGTGGAATGCTATTTTCCTAGAGTGAGTTCTGGTGGTAGTGAATCCTTATAAAAGCCTTAGCCTGACTCCTGAATCTCTTATCCTGTCCAAATACGTGATCTCTTCCTCCTACACATGGTCCCCCTGTTATGACAACGTAGGCTTTGGTCCTTACCAGAGGCTGATCCAATGGAAGCCCTAATCTAGCACTTTCTGCTGGAGAAGCTGAGAGCTAAATAAACCTTTTGAAATAAACTTGGCCTGCCTCAGATACTTTATTACAGTAATGAAAAACAGATTAATATGGAAGATGTTTTACATTATTTTTCAGTCTCTGCTTTAAAAAATTATATTGAAAACAAAAGAATTTGCATCCCACAGTCTGTGTTTCCTGTTAAAAAAATCTTACAATAGGTCCCTTTCCATCAAATTTGAAAAGTATATGAGATGATCAAACTATATGGTGAACACTGAAAATTTAAATTTTTATTATGGTAAAATACACATTGCCATTGCTGCTTTTGGAAAGATTCCCCCCTGTTTTTGGCACACTTAACCCATCATTCTTGCCACTTTCTGAAGCAGTTCTGAAAGTCCTCTTTCATTAGTTTTTCTATGAGTTATGATCACAATAAGGTGAATGCTATTTGTCAAGTACCACCCAACAGAAAGCAGATTTGTAAAGACATTACAATGCATCCACCCTATTCACTTGATGTGGAACTTCGAGACTTCTGGTTCTTCATCAAAGTCAAAACGAGCAAACAAAGTCGTTTTGTAACAATTCAGAACACAGAGGCAGCCACAACAGCATAACTAAAGACTCATAGTCACTACTTCCAGAACTGCTTTGGAAAGTGACAGAACAAGGGGGCAGGTGTGTACAAAGTAAGGAGGAGTGTTTTGAGAAGGCTTAATGGCAGTGTGTCTTTTACTGTATCTTTTTTTAAAATAAACATTCACAACATTTTTATCACACCTCATATATGCCAATAACCATACATGCAATGTCTTTACCCTCAAGTCAGTTCTAACGTTTCAGCTATAAGAATGCACAAACCTGAAAACAGGGACTGAAAACTTAATGGCATTTATTTTAATTAGCAAGAAGATCATGTTAGGTTTGGTGTCTCCAAGAATTTGCACTCTACCTAGCCTTCTATTCTTGCCTCTCAAAGATTTTTCTTTTGTCACCCTTGGCTTGTTAACATACATGCAAGGTGGTACATAACATATGTACCACAGCAACAGGAATAAGGCTGTCACAGAACCAGAGACAAAGGCAGAAGATGATAAAGGAGGCTCAGGACAGGGACATGTTTCTTTTTCTATCAAGGAGGGAATTTTTCAGAAGCATCCTAGAAGATTTGCTCTCACATTTCACTGACCAGAACCAATAAGTCACTGGTCCAACCATGACTACAAGAAAGACTAGGAAGTGAAAAATGAATCTCTTAGTTACCCGGATGGAAATGTGGAAAATCGGAGGGGAGTTGGAGTGGCTGTTGTGTATTCAGTCTCAGACCTGCCTGAATACACAACATGGCTGCCTGGCTGCAATTAGAGTCTCTTAGGTCTGAAACTGGAGGCACAAATGATGTGCACAGCTGCCAGCCACGTTTCTGATGCCTGGAGTTATTTTTCTGGTATAGATTCACTAGACTGAGAAAGAAATTTTTTTATAAAAAGGGCTTGGGATGTAGCTCAGTGTGAAGACCCTGGGTTCAAACCCTAATGCCAAAAAAAAAAAAATCATTTAACAAAAGATTGTTTAATCTGAATCATTGTAGTAGATCTCCTTAATATGAAAATAAAATGATGAAGACCTTTCTTTGTGCTATCAAAGAAAATAAAGTTATATCTGCTTCCAGCAGCTCGATTGTGCCTCTGCATAAATTCTTGAATCTCTGTTTTCAAAACTGACAGAATCTACATAATTGGGCTTACGTCACACATAAACAGTCTTTGTGTGATTTTTCCTCATGGCTTCTCCAGCTGAGTTTCCCAGTGGAAACGAAACATTTTATTAGCATGGAGATGCTCTCTCGCTGTAACAATCGATTCTAATTACTTTTTCCTTGTATATCTGAAGCTGAGGTGTTATTGCAGACAAGTTTTTAAATTAGCTTGGCAGACAGCTCCCAACTCCAACTTCATGAAGGGTGGAAACATTTTGTAGAGTTTTATGAGTATCACTAATAGCTCTGCAGCGCTGTCACGCCAGGCAGACCTGTGCACCAGTGGTCTGAGGAACAATCACTTCTAAGGGAACCACAGTCCAACAGTTTGAAGTTAAATTGCACTTGATTTCTTTGAGGAAAAAAATATTCCTATAAGTCAAACACAGGACTGCACTTTTCTCCCTGATATTTTGGCAGAATAGAAAATGAGTCATTGTTCAAATATAATGAAAACTGCTAAAATTAGATGTGAAAATTATTTTAATCATATTACGACTTCAATCCAAATTTAACACATGAAGAGAATGTTACTAAGACATAGACATTTAGTAAAGGTCTAAATGTGTGTGTTACAACACAGAATGGAAAATAATATCAATAAGCAAACCCAAAATAAAACAAAAACAATAGATATACATTTATGATTTATTGTGAAGGTTATTGGACTCCATTTCAGGTGGGAAAAGTATTAAGGAATTTCAGTTCCTATGATTTTATGAGTTGGTTCTTAGCAAGGGATGATTTGATGAGAAACTGTCCTCATTTGGTATTCGATCAAAGAAACCCTTGGGAAGAAGCCACCCAACTTCTATCTTTCTCAACTCTGTGTATTTTAAATTATTCAATCACTCGTTCTTCTGGCAAAGACTGATCATGAGAAAACACTGAACTAGAGCATTCCATCTCTGCTCAATTAAAAAAACCAGGTCTTGCTCATAGACTGAATAAATAGCTGCTTTAACACACAAATGGAGGGCCATTTGGAGCTCTCAGATTTTCTAACTCGGGCTAACTAGTACTTTGGTTCCTACTACTGAGAAAACTTAACCTCTAAAACCACAATTCAAGGATTATTCTTGAATGAAAATAAAATCCCACCCATCTACAGCAACTTCAGCTGGGTGGGGTCGAAAATACAGTTCTTAACAACTGGGACAGAGGCCTCGGCCTATCAGGAGGGCACTGGCTGTGAGAGCCAGTCCAGGCAAGCAGCTGGCTCCGCTCAGCCGGTCCAGGTGGGCCCCAGGGCTTGGCTGGCTTGGCTCAGGCTGCAACCATGTCTCCCAGCCCGCCGTGGCCTGCTGCTGGCTGCTGCTGCTGCTGTCCGGGAGGGCTGCTGTGGCAAGTGACAACCTCTCTGGGTGACGTGTCCTTAGACGGGGGCAAGAGCACTGTTCTTACTGCCTGCGCCAAAGGCTCCACCCAGAGCTTGTGGTGAAACAAATCGCACCATGTTTGTTTAGAGCCTTCCACTTTCTAGGAGGCCCCAGAGGAGCCATTTGCTCGAGCTTCACAGTTGTGCGGTCTCAGATTTAGACTTTTTGATATGATTTCTGAACGAGGCTAAATGTTCTGTCTCACAGAGATGCTAACTGGACTGGAAAGGGAGAGGTGTCTCTAGCTGTCTTTCTGCCTCTGTCTCAGTCCTGCAAATTTAACCCAGGGCCTTCACACTGAGCTATATTTCTAACCATTTTTGTTTTTCATTTTGATACAAGGTCTCACTAAATTTGCTACATTTCCTAGACAGTGCCCAATCTTGCAATCCTCCTGCCTTGGCTTCCCCGGGTTCCGGGTTTACCAGTGTGCATCACCATACCTGAGAGTTTTATCTTCAAATATGGTTTCATTACCAGTCACAAAATTTCTAGTGCTTCATAAATCAACCTGTCTACAAAGCCTGTCATTTCCTTGAGAATATCTTAATACGCACAATAATTTTTTGTTATCATCTTTTATTTTATCATCCATTTATTGGACACGCATTTGTAAAGCATAATACTTTATGGGTATTCTGGCACTTAATTTTTCACAATGTAGAAAGACTAGAAAAAAATGCCATGGCCTAGCATTGCCCTTAATATCAGTTGTAATGGGAGGCCCAGGCCTCAGGCCCAGCTTTGCCCAGGGTAACTACCTGGTGTTAGAATCCCTCTTTTTACAGTCACAGCTCTATCATCAGAGTTTCTCTTTCTTGGAAATATTTGTTTCCACAAGTGCCCCCACTCCCACCTCATCTCCCTTCAAAGAAGACTTCCCCTGGGGGATCCCGGGAAGCCTGAGCCAGGCCAGCATGGGTTCAAGGGGTCCCTGTTCAGACTACACCTGAGAGCAGCGCTCACGGGCAGCTTAATTACAGTCTCGTCTTACATACTGGCCGCCTCTTGGCTCTCACATATAAAAAGGACTTGACAGTTTAAAATGTTTGAGAGCAACTATCTTAGGAATTCCTCTCAGTGTTGGACATGTGTATTCTTAAGTTCCAAGCTGTGGCATCTTTGGGGGATCAAGTACAATCTTTTCAGTGGGTCCATGACTCTAGGGACAGAGTCTGCACTCATGCAATCAACACTGCTCTTGGTTTCTGACTTTCTGGCCAGATAGGAAATAATGTCAGTGTTAACGGGGAGAAAGGAGATCATGAACTAAGGAAAGCCTTGGAACCGAGATGAAGCAGCAGACATCAAGTCTTCTAGGCCAGGGGCCACCACAATCGGCTCTGCCCTCTCTATCAGGATGTCAAATTGAGCTTGAGCCTGCCCTAGAAGGTCAATCTGATTATGCCCATAAAAGCTGAAAAACTTACTAACAGTGTATATATTTTGAGTCATAGCTTCTTAAAAACAAATTAAGTTCATTAACTTGTAGTCATTGGAACAAAGCATTCTTTCTAAGGAAAGCTGGCGAAAGAAGACCTATCAGAATGCCTCATTGTGTGCAATAGCATTCAATCCCAGAGCTTAGGGGTTTTGTTTTGTTTTGTTTTTCAGTATCTCACATGATTTAATCACTTTGCCCTAGGTTATATAACTCACTCTTCTTTATGTTTTTGAGTTTTTCCATTTAGAAATCCAGAAAAAGTCCCCTCTTTCAAATCCAAAAATTGGATTGTAATTGCTAATCATATTGTAAATACTCTGAATTTCTTGATAAAACAAATTGTAAGGCTGGGCATGATGACACATGGGTGTAATGCCAGCACTGGGGAAGCTGAAGCAGAGGGTCACCATGAAGTCGAGGCCAGCCTGGGCTAATTCGTGAGTTGAAGGCCAACCTGGACTACATAGCGAGCCCCTGTCTCAAAGAAAGAGACAGAAAGAGAGGGAAAGTGAAAGAGAGAAACATACAAATTACACGCAGAGAAGCCAAAAGCAACGTTTGGCAATTATTATAATTATTATTTCTTCACATCTCGACATCTTTATACAATCAATTAAGGTATCATTCCAATATCAAAAATTGGAGACATTAAAGTGACTTGTCAAAACCATACAGCAAGGCTACACAAGCATTCATTTAAACATTAATGTGTCTAAGTAACTTTGGGTAGCAAAGAATGTCACAGCAAGTGAGGAAGATTTACAAAAGTAATAATGTAGAGTTTATGTTCATCTAAATGTAAGCTACATACAGCATAAATCAAATTATACTCGTCTGAGATTTTAGGAAAACTGTTAGGCTTCTAGTCTCTATAATAAAGGCCCATTTAAAATTAAACTTGAAGGATAATTTATGTTATTCATTTATCATTTCTTTATAACAACATAAACACTTGCAGTTGATGTAAATTATGAGTGTATATTCAACTTTTACAAGCATAAGCAGGTATTACCTTCCATGGAAATAATTGTGAACCTGTACACTATAAGCTATTAAAGAATACTGTGCTTTTATAGCCATATCAAAATTTAAATAGTCAATTTTTGATAGTTACTGAAAAGTCCCCCCAAGACAAAAATTCTTTGCTTTTTTTTTGGTGACACGGTCACTGACTCCACTTAGCGCACCCTTTGAATGTCATCACCACCTCAGCTTGCTGTCTGGAGCTCAGTTTCTCAATAATTCAGAAAAAAGAATTGTGCAACTCTGTTCACACCCGGATGCACATTCCCCTTGCCTGCTTCTAGGGAACACTGAATCGGCAAACAAATGCATAGGCAGAGGTGCAGCTGCTGGAGAGAAGGCGAGGTCAGCTTGGAAGGTGGCCTCAGGTCTCCATTCTGGACTAGAGTTGGGGAAGAAGCAAGGCTGAGCTGGGCACAGGACAGGGAAGAAGGGTGCGTCTTGGTTCCTGAAAAGGTGCCTCTCCCAGTCCATGGAAGGGGCTGTGGAGCGGATTCCATAATCAGGAAAACTCACAACCCAAACTCCAGTGTGTAGACCCATTTCAAGTTGTAAGGCAAATGCATTTACATCACTTAGGCTTTTAGATGATTTATGAAATTCCAGTGTATGGTTTGGGACCATGATACAAGATTAGGAGGGGCAGAGCAGAGGAAAAGAGTAGGAAGGAGATGATTATTTACATTTATATCATTTTATGATTTATCTCCAGTTCTTTGGGAACTTCCTAAATGCAAAAGAAGCAGAGCAACAGGTGTGCGGTGTGTCTGTGGACATGTGGGCTAGCAAAGGTAAGTGGAATGAATTAAAACCTCTCCAAGTTTCTCCTCTGTCTGGAAGGAAAGGTGTTAAAGCAAACCTTAGTTTGAAAGGTCAGTTTTAAAGAAAGCAAGACCAAGCAAAGAAGAGGTTTCAGGTTTGGAACAACCCTCAAGTTCACTACTAACGTGTGCTGCATTTAGAAAGAAAAGTTGTGTTCATTGATTACATAACTAATCATTTTATGAAGCCCACTTACAATACTATTTCAAAAAACAATGTTTACATAATTGTCCATTAGCAACAATCGATGAAAAAAAATGAGTGTGGGTTTTTACAAATGAGACTTCATTGCCAATCAACTTTTCCAAAATGAAGATTTACACATTGGCGTATGTAAACACAGTTGATGAGACCTAACATGACAGTAGTGGGTATGTAAGTCACATTTTTCTTAACACCTAACGCCCAAGAAGACTGCAGTCCTCACAGCGTTACAGCTCTGGGTCATTCCGAGTCCCACCAAACGCTGTCCCCTCTCTCCCCGCATCCAGCCCGCTCACGCGTGCGCGCGCGCGCACACACACACACACTCACTCACACGCATGCACGCCCCAGAGGCACAGAGCGCCGCTGTCCCTTCCAGCGGGTCACGGGAGCCCAGGGTCTCACTTTACCTCCCGCGCAGGCAGGATGCCGGCTGGCTCCGCTGGCTCCGTAGCTGCCATGGCTCTCCGCCTCTCTGCCCTTCTGGTGCAGCAGCTTGGGGCCCTCTGCGTTTTCAACAGGTACCATGGTCACGTAGAAGTTACAGCCCAACTCTCGCCACTGAACCACCGTGTCCTGCACCGCCGACAGGACTGGTCACTTTCTCCATGGTACGATAATAAAGAAAAGTGGGGGGGGGGGTCTTCGGGCAAAGCCAATGTGATTTGTGACCAACTTTGTTTCTATTTCCGAAGGCTTTGCCCTTTTCGGTGACACAGGCTGTTGCTATTCCAAGCAGCCTATCACAGGCAGGGGGAGGGCCCTGTCCGGAGGACTGTTGTTGCCTTTAGATGAGGAGTTGGAAGCAAGAGGTTAGAAGACTTGCTCACAAGTCTCAACCACAGCGTTTGGCCATTAGCTGGGCTAGCTCTTGTATTCCCGCACCTTTAAAAACAGGCAGAGAAAGGAAAGTGCAGATTTAAATGCCAGCCGAGAGTGGTGACAGAACACTCACAGATGGTATCACCTAATCTTGCAGAAGAAGAATAACTTATGCAAAGACATACCAGAAAGAAAAGTGTGTTAATTTTTCAGCAAGACTGTTATTCCAAGAGCCAGGACACTTACTAGCTTACACAAAACCTAAAACACTTCACCATTTCCGTCTAACTGCCATCTAGGTAATTGCCTCTTATACTTCTCGCTTCTAAGGCCTGTCCAACAAATCAAGGACTGCCGCCAACTCAGAATGCACAAATTTTTTAGATTTTGTATCTCTTGAGATGACAGCAAATTAGTGCTTTTCAAATGCCTAATTTTTTTTTTTTTTTTTTTTTTTTTTTTTTAAGAAAGAGCTAATCCTCAATCTTCTGTCAGGTTGAAGTTTTGCTTGGGTAAGAGATGGACACTTTCCATTCAGGAAGATGGACGAAATGACCCATTACATGAGTGTACCGGTCATATAATTTGAAAAAAAATAAGGGTGTGAGAGAAAAAGTTGTTTTTCTGATTTACGAATATATTTGTATAAACAGTCTTACAGACTGATGCTCTTTTGTCTTCAGTTACATATTTAGTAAATCACAGGTATTAACCAAATCTTATAGAGGGAACCAGGATCTTCTTAGAAAGTCATTTGAGAGTGAGAACTAAAATGCATGCAGTATTTATATGCCAGAAATTATACTAAGTTCATTAATTTGAATGATTCTTGGGGGGGGGGGAGACAAGCTTGTGAGGCGGATGCTAATACGACAGCCAAGGAAATGGAGGCTGAGTAACTTGCCCAAAATCTTCCAGCCAGCTAGCATGAAGCTGAGATGGCAAAGTCAGGAGGTCTAAGACCACAACTTGCCTCTAGGGTAACTTCTTCACCTTGTGCTTCTCTACTAGCTCTTCGTGACTTCGCTTGTATTTTTTACTTTTATTAGTACATGTTTGCAGTACATAAGATTGCATTCATTGTGAGGAGTTGGCACACAACGTGTAATGCAACGGTGGCTTAGGCAACCACTTCGACTTGTTCCCAGGTTGCGTCGACACCATAGGAGTGGCAATTTTTGTCTGTGAGACGTGTATTTCTAATCAGTGCTCCATCTTCTCTTGGCTTTTGTTTTCTTTGTAGGGAGAATCAATGACCTGGTTGGGGGGCACAGTGATGTTCTTGTCCTGGCTGAGTCGTATGATTGCTTTGTTTCATGACGTCTAGGACCTGTGCCTGGGTCAGCAGGAAGTGTTGGAGTATGTGCTGCAGCAACTGAGTAGGCACAAGCGAAACCTAATTCCAGATTACCCAATTCTGATTACAATCCATTCTACAACTCTGCATTTATTGCACCAAATTATCCAGAACCAACCAAAACCCAATGGAATGATCACCTGGCTTCCTGGTTCACCTAATTTTGTAGCTTTTCCTGTTGTTGACCTGACAGGGGCCAATGTCTAGCTCACCTCATTCTCTTAACTCTGAGAAAAGCTTGGAGGGGGACATCACTTTCACTCAATAAGAGGGGAACATTTTCTTTAAGTTCCCTTAGTACCCTATACTTCTTTCAGTGTTTAGCATACTAACAATGAATTTATTATAGTTAGTGCAATGATTGTATTAAATCTGTCTCTGCTGATGGATTGCAACTCCGCAAAGTGTGGACTGTATTCTACGTGGCTTAGAAGGGCTTTCTAAGTGCCCAGAAGAGAGTACATACACAGCAGATTCTGCTGGCTGTGTTGAAGCTCGGGTTGTGATGCTCTAAATAAAGTACAGCACCTCAGAAGCTGGGTACTCTGAACTGAAGGCTGTCAGAAGGGCCTCAGAAGCACAGTGTCTCTGAATGTCTCCTGTTCTTTTATTTCTCAGCACTTTCACTGCTCCAAAGCAAATGATTGAAATCAGAATTCTTTTTCCCCAAGGTAAGCTGCTCTTCCTCAAAGCCAGCCATAAACTTAGAAAGGTCACTCTTGATCCTTCTCTCCCAAAGAAGGCTTCTGCCTCATACTCCAGGGAAAGAAATGCTGCACAGAACTGGACAGGCCTTGCTGGGTTCTCCTCTCATTTTGTTACCATTGCATTACACACTGTGTCCACTCACATTTCTACATGGCTGTCCATTCTTTGTCCAAGCCAGGCATAAAAATCACTAATTTTCCCTGGGTCATTTTTGAAGGCTCCTGTGTCACACAAAACATTGATTAAATCAATCTCTTTGCCTTTGTCTTTTTAACCTGGTTTCTCTGATACCTGTATGAGCCATAACCCTTAAGATAGCTAAGAAAAGGTCTCTCACATTTCTGCTGTCATAGCTAAAAGACTGATTCCTTGTAAATCCAATAAACTTTGTCATTACCAAAATATGAGCCAAGCCCAGGGACTTGTACTGATTTGTGTATTCAGCTACCTCCATATCCCTGGATCTGAAGACAATATGCTGTAGACACTCAGTAATATTTGTTAAACAAATGAGTGCTCACTTAGTATCAAAACCTATATGATGATTGGCATGATACTGTGTTTTTACTCTTTCTGTCAATCCATTTATAGTAAGTATCACTAAGGGATGTCTCCCTTTCCTGGAGTCTAAAACATTGCCATCAAAAAACAAAACAAAACAAAAACAAAAACAAAAAAAAACAAAAACCGACTGCCATCATTAAAAATTATTCAACCATTCAAGGAATATACAGCCTACCATCTGCTGAGAGGTGGGTCATTCCTCATAACCCCAGTAATGTTGCTGCGTACCATGTGAGACCACTGCCCCTACACAATGCAACCAAATCCGAAAACACTACTCATGGCTTATAAACTGACAGAGCAGTGAACTAAATGCTTTGCATTACAAAGTAAATGCCACTACTTTCATTTTACAGAAATCTAAACTGAGAAGTTTATAAAATATGTCCAAAATCAAGACATTTTCTAATGTTTTATTTTGAAAAATCTGAACTATGCAGGAAAACCTAAATTCTGAAGCAACATTTTATGGTACTTGTCTTTTCATGCACCTCTCTCCTAATCCCTCATTCTTCCATTGGTCCATATTACTTTGTGAGCCTATTGAAGTAAGTTGAAATGCTTCATATGCATATTGTTAACTAGAACTCAGTATTTCATTTAGGTTCTTTTTATCTCTTCCAGGCAAGTTTTATATACAAAGTAAATCACAGATCCTGAGAATACCACTAGATGTGTTCAGAAAAAAGGCACACATCCCAAACTCTTACCATGTTACAGAACATGACCATCATCCCGGAAATTTCCTTCATGTCTCTTGTGAGTAAGTTCCCATTCTAGTTTCTAGAAGCAACCAGAGTTTTGGTTGTTTTACCCACAAATTACTTTTACTTTTTTTAAATTGTCATGTTATGTGTAAGGCTTCTTCTGATGAGTATAATTTGAGATTCAGTCATATTTTTGTGTGTATTAATAGTTCATTTGTTTATTGCTGAATAGTACTTCATGTATGTGTACACTACAGGTTTTTTTTAATCAGTACGTGTTTGCAGAATATAATGTTTACATTCCCTGTGTGGAGTTGGTGCATGTGTGTAACACATCATAATTCCTTTTTCATTTTCCATCCTGCCCCTCTCCATCTCTTGATACTTTTCCCATTTGAGAAAATCTACCTCCCTATTTCCTATTATCTTTCATTTTGCTCTTTGTTTATACAGTGGGTTTCTCATATAAGAGAATTCATATAGTATTTAAGCTTGTGTGTTGTTTCACTTAACATTATGGCTTCAATGTGCATTTATTTTCCTATAAATGACTCGAGTTATCTTTCTTTATGGCAGAGTCTGTTGTGTGTAAATACCACTTTTTTTTCCTTTCATCTGTTGCTAGATAGACCATAATCAAATAATAACAAATGCTGGTGAGGCTGCAGGAGGAAAAAAAAGGACCTTTCCATATTGCTAGTGGGAAAGTAAACTAATACAACTACTATGAAAATCAGTATTGAGATCCCTCAAAAAACTGAAACTAGAAATCCCATTTGACCCAGCTATTCCCTTTCTATGTATCTTCCCAAAAGAGTTAAAGCCATAATATTACAGTGGTACATGCATATCCATGTTTATAGCAGCACGATTCACAGTACACTACAGTTTATGAAGTTTCCTGTTGATGGACACCTGAACTGTTTCCAATCCTTAGGTACTATAAATAAGGCTGTTGTGAGCATTCTTGTACAAGTCATTATTTTAGAGCACAACATTTCAAAGTGCAGCAGTCCAGGTCTGTCTGATTCCCAAACAACAGCTTTCCACAATACCCCACTGCTTCTCTGTAGTATGTTACATTCATGTGGGGTGCATCTCCGGAGGTTTCATCCTGAAAAGTTCATCATAGTATAAACACAAATGGGGAAATGCAACATTTAGAGAAGCAAAAACTCCAGATGCAAATTCAGTTTTTATTAGCTATATCCCAACAACATATCTTATTATGATTGTCCTTATTATAACAATAAATAAGAATATTTATTATTTAATATGTTTATATTAGCTACATTACTCTCTAAAAGGTTTCAACATAACTTTCTTCATTATGTTTAGAATACTAACAATCACTTATTTATCAAAGTTCTTCAATTTACTAAATAAATGTAAATTCATTGTGTCCACTTCGAGTAATACTAAACATTAGATGAAATACAATGTAGAGATGAGAAAAAATGTTATTTCTACCATATTGTGTTAGAAAAGTAGAGACGAAGCCAGGGATTTAGCTCTGGTACAAAAAAAGAAAACAGAGGAGAAAATTGTGCTGTATAGGATACAATCACAATATGTTTTTAAAAACATACAGACATGCTGTTCCAGACCAAAAGTGTATATGAAAAAAACAGTTTTTAAGAGCAATACGTATTTGTTGAGCAGTGGAAATCTTCTCTGTGAGAGGGACAGAAGGAGGTCCTGAGTGGGCGGCCCTTGTACAGTGAAAAATTGAGAATAAATGTAATTGCTATATTGGTGTGGTTGTTATCTGTTGTGTCAGCTTGAGAAAGAAATGACCAGGATGTGAGGGCAGTCTGACTGCGACATCTGTTACCCCATTGATGGCCAAGTAGATTTGGCTGACCTGGCTGTCCCCTTCCTCCCTCATGACTCCACGCGCTTCTCTCCTAAAGCTGTGTGCTTCACAGAAGGCAAACCACGCTGGATGGACAAGGACAGCTTCCCACATCAAGGGAATCTGAGTAACGGCGAGAACCTGCTAGGCCTTCCAAACAAGCCCCCAAGAAACAACCATCTGACTGGCTTAGCATAGTTCTGGGTGTGACTAAATGATGAATTTAGAAAAGGAAAGACTCACTCGGGTTGTGAGTGACACAAACCAATAGGCTTGCAGGTAACCTGAATGGAATAAAAAGAGAAAAAGGAAGGCTCTCTCTGTCTCTTCAGAGGCGCTCCAGTCTTTGCTATTGCTTTGGACCTTTGTCTCCTGGTTTCCAGCTCAGACTCTTCAGCCCTCCAGCATAAACCTGTCAGCTTCCTCAGGGGGACTCACCTGGGACTCTGCAGTGAGCACCAGGCTTTTGACTTTTGGCTGGATCCTTCAGATCTTCAGCACACAGATGGCCCCATTGTACTCTTCCACACCTGACTCTGCAGCCAGCCAATGTAAGCCTACCTTATAAATTCATATACACGTGAGTAGATCTTATATTGAATCTGTTTCTCTAGTGAGCACTGGCTGATACAATGAGGATGGCAAGTCATGTGTAAAAAGTATTTTAGAAGCACTGGTGTGCTGGGGGTGCTCAGTGGAAGAGCACTTGCCTAGCATGCCTAAGGTTCTGAGTTCAAATCCTCAGGATCACATGTATGCAAGCTTAATATTTTTATAATATTATACATATATAAATATAAGTCTGAAGAAAAGTTTTTCATGTTAAAGGTTGCCATATAAGTGGGACATTCTCATTTTCAGACAACAAATTTACTTATAAAGCAAATTTTCCAATATATGTAATATTTTGGAAATAAATGTAATAAATGTGAATAAATGTAATTAATGTAATAAATGTAAATAAATGTAATAAACATATCTTGAAGAAAGGCCAGGTTTTTCTAATTTGCACAAATGTGAATTTGAGTAACTAGTGGAGCTTCTTGGATAATAATTTCCCCCAAAGTCACGCTAGCATCTTTGTAATAATTGGCAGCATAAAGTGAGTACCCTTCTCCCTTTGATATAATTTCTTTTCCAAATAAATTATTTCTAATTTAAAAATCAATAGCATTCCTCTGCATCAATAATGAATTCATTGAGAAATAAAGTAAGTAATGCCATTCAAAATAGCATTAGGAAAAATGAAATACTTAGAAATTTACCTAGCCAAGGAAGTGAAAGACTTCTAAAATGAAAACTATTGTATTCTGAAAAAGGAGATCGAAAAGAAAGTAGAAAAATGTCCAAGTCATTGGTAGGATGAACTATTATGGTCAAAATGGTCCTATTTCCAAAACTGATATACAGATCTACTACAGCTCCAATCACAATACCAACAGCACTCTTCACAGAACTGGAGAAAACAGTCCCAAAATTCCTATGGTCTCAGTAGAGACCTAGACTAGCAAAAGAAATCCTAGACAACAAGAGCAAAGCAGGACATATCACAATTCTGGATTTCACGTTATATTGCAAAGCTTCAGAGATAAAATCAAATAATACTGGCATAAAAACAAACTTGTGGATGGACTTAGTTAATTTTTTTCTTATTACTAAGACAAAATACCCAACACCCAAAATTAAGAGGAAAGGTTTATTTCAGCTCACAGTTTGTAGAGGTCCCAGTTTACAGTTGGCTGTCTCCAAGGTAGGGTGGCATAACAGAAGGGTATCTAGGAGAAGAAACAGTTCATGGTAGTCAGAAGACAGCAAAAACAAGCAAAGAAGCAAACCAGGAAAGTGACCCACAACAAGCCTCTTTCTGCCACTTATATTTTATGCAGGCTACCAATCCTTAATCCTAGCATTGCACTATGAATCAATCCCATTGCCACATACTCTAGATCTAGCCATCTCTAAAAAAAAGCCCCGCCTATTGTTGCCTGATGCTTTGGGGAGACATCTAGACACAAATCATAACATGAATCAGTAGAACAGAGTAGAGGAATGAAAATACACCCTAGGGACATTCAGCTATTTGATCTTTGACAAAGGGATCAAGACCATACGTTAGAGAAAAGATAGCTTCTTAAATAAATGGTACTGGGAAACTGGCTATCTACAAGCAGAAAATTTAATATAGACCCATGTCTCTCACCATATACTAAACTAAACTAAAAATGGTTCAATCATCTGAATGTTAAAACAGAAACAATCTGCTGGAACATAAAATAGATAAAAAAACTCTCAAAGACACAGATGTAGGCAAGGACTTTCCTAACAGAACCCCAATGGCAGCAGAAATTACATTAAGAATCAACAAATAGGGCCAAGGGTTTAGCTCAGCAGCACAAGTGCCTGCCTGGCAAGTGTGAGGTCATGAGTTCAATCCCCAGTACCGGAAAAAAAAAAAAAAAAGAATCAACAAATGGGACCATATTAAATCCAAAACTTCTGCGCAGCAAAGGAAACAACCACAGAGTAAAAAAACAACCCACAGAATGGAAAAAAACTTTCCAGCTACACCTTGTGCAAAGGACTAATACCTAGAATATATAAAGAACTAAAAAAAAAAAATTAGATCCTAAAAATAAGTCTCAACCAAAAATGGGCTACTGAAATGAATAGACACTCCTCAGAAGAAGACATACAAATGACCAATAAATAACATGAAAAAATGTTCGACATTACTGGCCGGTAGAAAAATGCAAATTAAAACAACATCAAGATTCCATCTTACTCCAGAAAGAATTGTTATCTATCATCAAGAAATCAAATAAATTAAAAATTCTGAGGAGGCTGTGGGGGAAAAGGAAACTTTCACATTGTTGATGGTAATGTAAACTAGTACAAACACTATGGAAAACAGTATGGAGAGTCTTCAAAAAATGGAAACTAGCAATTCCATTCGATCCAGCTACTCCTTTTCTAGGTATCTGGCCCCAAAAGTTAAAAACATCACATTGCAGTGATGCACAGTTACCCATATTTATAGAAGCACAATTCATAGTAGCTAAATCTTGAAAGCAGCCTATAGGTCCATCAGTAAATGAATAGGTAAAGAAAATGCAGTATTTGTACACAGTGAGAGACCAGAAAGTTATGTTTCCCAGACTTCCTTGCAAGAGAGATCTAGATGGCTCTTAGATGCCTCTGCCATGTAGGTGGATGTGGTAGAGAAGCCCTTTTATTTCCTGTTTGGGAGTGTCTCCTAGCTTCCAGGGACAAGCTGCCATGAAGTTTTCTTGAGGCAGGAGCTGGAAAGAATGTACTGCTTTAATCCAGGGACCAGACTATTTCTGCCACCATAAAAGCATTCTTCAAGAAGCAATTGGTACCAGCTGTTGCCTCAGGTAATCCCCTTGTCTGCCTATCACAGGAGGCTGGGAGAAGCTTCTCAAAGAGGTAAAGAAAGAGCTCCTCCGTCATATCCACCTGCATGCAGATGCTTCTAATGGCTCCCATTGGAAGGAAGAGTCCCATTGGAAGGAAGTCTGGGCAATGTAGTGCTATGGTTTGTTTCTAGATAGCCCCTCAACACCTCATATAGTCATGGGGGCAGGCTTCTAGAGTTTGTGATTGATTCATGGTCCAATGCTGGGATGATGGGTGTGAGTGCTATATCCACCCAGGACTGGGCAGCCTGCATACAATATAAGGGAGGGAAGGGGGCTTGTTTTCTCTCTCCCTTTTGCCCCTTTTTATTCTTGTTGCTTTTGCTATCTTCTGCTGCCATGCTCATTGCCACATCACCCTGACTTGGAGCCAGCTGATTATGGACTGAACTCTCCACAAACTGTGAGCTAAATAAACCTGTCCTTCCTTCTTTTGGGTGTAGAGTATTTTATCTGAGCAATGAGACAAAAATAAGAGCCACATGTAGCTTTCTAGTCTCTCCAGTGAGAGGGAAGTTGGCATGGGGCATATATATATATATATATATATATATATATATATATATGCAAATATATGCGTTAACAGATTATATGGAGTGGGGTTTGGGGTTAAGTGATGGCAGCTTAAAGCTTATGTAAGCCTTAGTTAAACACCTGGAGCAAAAAAGGCATGGAAAACATGAGAAAAGACAGCAGGAGGATGGAAATTCCCAGCCTGATGCAGAGAGAGGCAACTATACAGCCCCATGAAAATAGTCTTGCTTTGGGGTCTCCATGAGGCCCAGGTATGTGTTAGTGCTTCCAGCCCTTTAAGGTCTGAGGGACTGGGTGGTGTACTGTTTGTGCTCTTGTGTTTCTTAGCCATGCTCAGTCTTCTCTGACCCCCACTCCGTGAGATTAGGTTAAGTGTCTTTCCTCTCTGCTCCCCAGACATCTAGCAGAACATTAGGCAGAGTGTGCTTTAACAAGGTATTACTCTATCTTCCCTATTGTTCTATAAACACTGTGGGGAAGGTCATGACCACCTTTTTCATCCTCCTCCAGAGCCTAGCAGGGTGCCTGAAGCTGTGAGTTCTTCACTACATAAATATTTGTTGAAAGAAATGCAGGGGAGAAGGATGGAGGAGAGCAGTAAAATTACACATTCATCTTGGTTTTTGGTTTTTGGTTTTTCTCATCTTGTTTTATTACCATACTGCTTGGAAAGAATCTCCTAGGACAAGTCTCAGTTTTTATTCTTTTCTTGCCACTTACTAAGTCTGGAGACTTTATGCCTCCGATCTCTCATCTCTACAATGGGATAACCCATAGGGTTTTTATGGAGATAAACTACTTGGTATTCACACAGTACCTAGAGCAGTATCTGACCACAAGGATCTTCAGTAAATGTAGCTGCTGTTGTCATCTCTACCAGACTCCACCAAAGGGAAAAGTCATACTAGGAAAAATGTTGATTCAGGAATAAGACAACATCAATTCTTATGCTGAGTTTTACTTTGCTACTCACATGACTTAGGCAGGTCAAATAATCCCTCTAGGCTTAGTTTCTTCATCTCTAAGATAAGGAGACATTCATGGGCCTTACATAAAGCTGTTAATTGCTTGCCCTTAAGCTACACTCACTCGCTTTGGCAATATTCCTGTAATGTTCTTTTGAGAAATTGCTTGTGGCTTTAATGGACCTGCCAATGAATCTATGCTACCCTCAAGCCAAGCAGCAGGGCTTGGAACTGCTTTCCAGTTAACTTGCACCTCTCTCTAGCCAACGGGTAGGTCTGTGATAGCGTGCTGTGACTTTTGGGTATTCTTTCTACCTTGGAATCTAGGTCTTGAGAGGTGGCTCAAGACTTACAATAATTCCCAATGGTAAACCTCGGAAAAGACCTTATTCTAGTTTCTATTATTACCTGGTTCTCCTGAAATATCCTTTTTCCCCCCAGTTCCTTGCTCTTCCTATTAGTCCCTTTAGTTCTGTGAACAACTTTAAAGCCAAGGAACAAATTCATTTTTTGGCTAATTTTATCCAGAGTCCAAACACTCCCTAATATAAACTCTGTCAAAGGATTTTAATTAGGATAAAATCAGGTAAAGTATTTGGAATCATCCTTAAATTGTAAAGGTAATATAAATAGAATCTATTCTCCAAGGTAACAATAGCAACTTTAGAAGAGATTCAAGTTAATTCTTACCCATTTATTCATTCATTAAAATCATTCCTAAATAAAGATGACAATAGGAGACTGGCATCTGATACAGTAGTGATAAACTGGAGAGATCCATGAATCTCCAGCCTTTATGATAGTGTGGCCTGACTCAACATTTCAGAAAGCACATACTCAACTGGAGGCCTCCTGGTGAAATCTTTTAACTTTTAACAGGTAAAAATTTTAGAGCTGGTCTTACTTTCCAGGACTGGTAAGATAGCTGCTACCCAAGAAGAGGAATGGCAAGGGTAAAGCAGTGTACAATATCATTATTTTTCAAACTCCATCTTTGGACAATCTATTGTGAGAAATGGCACTAGTCCAAGCTCCAGTCCCTTCTCTGCTGGCACAAGAGAGGCATAAGCCTGAGACAATCAACTTCAGCATAAAGACAGGAATGAATTTGTGAAGATGGCTTTCTTTTGAGCTTTTCTTCTGCAGAACTTGTATTTCTCTTCAGATACCAGTAAGTATTCAGAACAATAAAAATGTGAGGGGGCTGTCTCATCATTCAAAGAGACTGAAAAATTCTTCATACTGTAAACTAGTCTCAGAACATCAAAAGGACACCTTACAGCTAAAAAATTTTACAGAATAGTGTGAAGAAATATTCTTAAAATTTGTATCCTTAATCCTTCCCTGCCCCCCCCCCCAAGTTATTAACGTTTGAAAGGACACAGTTTGGAAAAATCTGCTTTCAATGTTTGGGGAAGTGGGATGGCTTAGCTCATAGGGCCACCAATCTGAACTTCTCTTCTCTGCTGCCCTCTTTTGATAAATAGAGAGAAGAGCATGTTTCCAGTCCGAATGGGCAGAAAAGGGAGGCTGCAAGTTGCTGCCAGCACATACTGTCCCGGGAAAAGCAAGAGAACTGTTTGAGTCCTGGGAGTTGTTTTTGTCAACTGTTCTGTGCAATTTTTTATGGCCCCTGTCATTTGCTTGTTTGTGTTGCATCCGTGCCTACCAGGTTTCTTCCAGCCCCTGAGAAAAGGGACTACAGACAGTCATTCAGAAATTCGTCTTCCATCCAAATATTTGTTGCGTGCTTACCATGTACCTGGTGGCAATAGAAATAGAACAATTGGAGAGTCATTTTCAAGGAAGAACCAGACTCTTCCAAGCTCTCTGGCTATCTTCAATGCACCTGTGCCTAGCTTTCTTGGGACTCTAATGTCCTTCCTTTGTAAATATGAACTGCAAATACTCAAGTCTTTGATCTAGATTTCTTTTTTCTTATCACATCACATCCAACAGCAATCGACCTGTATTTCCAAATGCCAAACACTGTTTAGTTTGCTTTTTAGCTAGAAATGGCCTGCTTAGGTTCACCTAATTGTCACTGTTTCTGAAATTTTTACTTTATTCTATCCTGTTATATTAAGATTGAGACAGAATCTGAGTCAGATAGTATACTATGTGAGGCTACCTTCGGCCAGAAAGGGTATTCGCTTTGGAAAGACATTTTAACAGAATTCTTAAAGTCTAAATATGTCATCATCCTGTGGTGGTTCAACAGAAATGGAGCACTTTCGAATTTCTATGGAAAGTAGAGAATCTTGAGACAGTTTCTGGGGCCTCTATTCCTTTGCAGGCTACCTCAGACTTCATGGTAACTCCTATGCGGCAATAAAGCACCTGGAGAAAATTGCCCTCTTCCCCAAGTTCAGAGCACCATGGTGTAACCCAAACAGGCTGAGACAGCTGCTCATTTCAGCATCATTATTGAATGGGAGTCAAGAGACAGAAAAAAGAAAAGAAGTCTCCTAGTATCCTGTGAACATGGCTATTATTTTATTCTCTCAATATGTTCTCAAAACTCCCTGCTGCCTCCAAGATCCTGGAGCTTTGATATGTAGGTGAGCCTTCTAAACTTTTCCAAGCAGTTGGAGGGCCTATATATGATTCACAGGCTGGACAAACAGTTCACTTTTCTTGCTGTCTGAACTTCTGTCAGATAGGTATAAATGTTACCTTCTGTTTCATCTAAAAAGGACAGAAATAGGACCCATATACTATGATGGTTAGATCAGCAGTAACCGTACCCTACTCTCCTCCTCCTTCCCTTCCTCCTGTTCTTTCTCCTCCTCCTCCTTCTTCCTTTCCTTTCTCTCTCTCTCTCTCTCTTTCTCTCTCTCTTTGCAGCTCTCTCTCTTTGCAGCTCTCTCTCTCTTTCTGTGCAGCTCTCTCTCTCTTTCTGTGCAGCTCTCTCTCTCTCTGGAGTTCTGTGCCACACAACTCACCAGCGATCAGAGTTTGGTCTCTTCCCAGAGCTTCCCCTTCACCACAGTATTTTTTTCTTTTTTTTGGTACTGGGGATCAAACTCATGACCTCGCACTTGCCAGGCAGACGCTTAGGCCACTGAGCTAAATCCCTCGCCCTCACCGCAGTATTTTTTAATTCTTTTCAGAACCCTCATAATCTATGCTAATGTCCCTATGGTTAATACACTGATCTCATTCGAACAGAACTTTTCTAAGAATGATCCTTCTATCTCTTAATTGAAGGTTTGAGAATGACAGAAAAGAAATCCTAGATTTGGTGATCAGTGTGTCTAAGGAACCTAACAATTAGCAAATGTGTTGATTCAAAGAATGAGCACCTTTCAGAAGTACAACATCCGAATGCCTTTCCTGATTAATTTCCAGTAAATGAGTTCTGAAGCACAGACTTACACTTTGCTAAAATGTTTTCTCACAACCCAACCAAGGGCTCAGGACATATTTCTAATGCAAAATCTTCTTCTAATGCAAAATCATGATTCAATAAGTAAACTGATCCTTGATCATTTATTCTCTTGAGCTTTATAAAGATCTCACTAAAAATCACAACCTGAAAGGACCGAATGTGACCTCAGATAATATCTAGTATAGGGTCCTCTTTTGACCTGTAGGAAACTGAAGCCTTACATGGTCATATAGCTAAACACACAGTAATCTACTCAGCAGCCTTTGTGTATGAAGGAAAGCATTATTTATGAGGCAGTAAAATTATTAGCTTTACATTATCTGTGGTTTTTTATTTTGAAAATTATCAAAATATGATAGTCCAGATTGTTAGGCTGCTGCACCTAACAGTTCCCTGGGTTTGTGGCACTTTGCATTACCTCAGCAAGGACCAAAGGACCAACAAAGAAAGCATCTTGTCCAACTGAGGCAGAGGACAAAGATAAACATCAAACACCTGTAAATATACTTTCTCTTTTCTTATTCTTGTGCATAGTTCATTTCTTTACATGAAATATTTAAACACCATGCTGGGCATTTGAGAATAAATAGCATGTCCAAATTTGCCATGATTAGGGAATTTGATGATGAATACATTTCTGATAATCATCTGAGAGAGATTTTGTTTTACTCACCATCCTGGTATTCATTATGCAGTTTTCTGTATAGTTAACATATGGTAAGAGCCACAATGAATATTTTCTGAATTAGTCTGGGTAGTAGGTGAATTCCATTGTCATGCCATGATGCTTTGAAGAGTAATCAGTGTGTTGATATATGAAGCCATCTTGTCTCCTTCATTCATTCATTTCTACATGGTGGCCCTCAAATAGTTTTGCTCAGGAGCATCATCAAAATATTTGAAAACCTCAGTATTTTTTCACATAATTTAAAACTTCCATCTAAATGTTTTGCCCTCAGTTTAAATAGTCACAAATTCTGTATTTTTCAGAATACTTTATAATGTACACATGCTAAAATATATTAATTAAAATAGTAACTGTAGACTCAATCTGTGCACAACACCAGCCACACATCCTGATAGACCTTAGTGGCAAACCAATTAAATAATCTTTTTCGGAATATGTTTAAGCTCATTGTAAGTTCAAATGAACACTGTGTGCTCTGTGACAGTCTTCTTATTTCTGAATTTTTGTTCTAAAATGGAGGGGCAATAGATGGAAAGAAGGAAGGACAGAAAAAAGGAAGGAAGGATGGATGGAAGGAAGGAACTTACCAAAAGTTAAACTCAACATAAAACTTTTAGGTGCAACACAGGGGTCCTATCCCCACATCATATTAAAAATTGTCATGAGGAGCTGAGGATTTAGCTCAGCTGTGTAAGCATCTGCCTGGTAAGCACAAGGTCTTGAGTTCAATCCCTGGTACAGAAATAATTAAATAAATAAAAATTTTTAAAAATGAAAATCGTGATGAATAGCTGGACTTTCAGCATATGAAAAGACGTGGAGGAAACTCAAACACATGCTGCTGAGTGAAATAAACCAATGGAAAAAGGCTATGAATTGTATGACTCTAACTCTGTGGTAGTTTGGAAAAGAAAAAATTACGGATACAGTGAAGAGATCAGTGGTTCCCCTGGGCTGAAAGGGAAGAAGGGACGAACAGGTGGAGACTTAAGATTTTTAGGAGACTGAAACTGTTATGTTTGATATTGTGATGGTGAATATGTGTCTTGATACATTTGTCCAAGTTCACAGTATACACAACACCAAGAGTAGTTGGAACTTAGGGCGCTGAGCCAACCAGTAAGCAGCCTGCCGCCCTGTGGTCTGGCAAGCCGCGGCCACCCCAGGGTGGGGAAACAACACCAAGAGTAAACCTAAAGGAAACTGGACATAGGGAAATTCCGATGTATTGGTATAAGTTCACCACTCTGGTGGGGGCTACTGGTGGTGGGGGAGAATGTACATATGGGAGTATATGGAAACTCTTTGTACATATAGTTGTACATATAGGGGTATATGGAAAATCTTTGTATTTCCAGCTCAGTTTTGCTGGGAACCTAAACTATTCTAAAAAATAAAGTCTATTGACAAAAAAAAAAAAAAAAAAAAAGTCAACTGGACTAGATTTGACCAGGCTCCATCTGTGCTGATCTGTCAATCTCTCACTGACTAGTAACAGACTAAGTTGTATAGTAACAGACTAAGTTACTCTGGCTTGGAGACTATGCTTTACTGGCCACTCCTGTCTTCTCAGCATCAAAGAAGGCCAAACTCTCTCAATTAGAGATATAACTCCAGGAAGCAAACAGAAACTTCCATATCATCCTGAGAGAGGGCAAATCTGAAATTCAAAAGAACTCGAGAACTTTGGGGTTGAAAACAGGTGGGAAGAAAGAGAAATATATCTTCCTTTTGGGCTTAAGGAAGAAGGCTTAGGAATCTGAGGCAGGGATATGTCCAGAGAACTGCTGCTGGAAGCCAGGGGTGACAGCTGGCTGCTTGATACAGGCAACGGGGGTGGTGCATGGCAGAGAAGGCAGCATATAGCCAGCTCCGGATCCCTGATCTGAGAACTGCTGTACGTTATTCTCTGTATCAACACTAGCTGCAGGATTGGCACCAGGTGGCAGCTGGTTCCATTTCCAATATGGGGCATGAAAGCAATAGACTATGCACTGAATGTGCTCATGACAAAAATTGAGAGACAGAAGCAGTTTCCAGAAGGCTCTTTCTCTGCCACTGTAAATACTTGCTTCAGGCCAGCACCACAGACTGGTGTTTTACCCTTCTCTTTTCATGCAACCCACGTTCCCTACATCAAAACCCCTCACTAGGAACCTAGGAAGAAGTTTAATGTCAAAGGAAAACAGCCAAAAAGCACTTATATGCTTACATAGGCTCTGGGCCTGAGGACTGATGGGCTGATGGCTCCTCCTTGGGGAGAAACATGCACAGCCTCTTGCTAGCTGGCTTACTGAGGGTGTTCTACTGCAACGCTGTAATCTGGGTCCGTGTCTCATGAAGATGGACAGTGAAATCAAGGACACAGGAAGTCTACAGGAAGAGCATTTATTAAGAAGAGAGGAATAGCTCCCAATAGGCAGGAGAGGATATGAAAGTGGGTTGTTCCAGGGACTCTTTGTCTAAAGTGTTTACACCAAAATATGACCCGGACTCAGACCACTCTGAGTCAAACGAGAGTCAATCTATTAGACTAAAGCAAGCTTACTTAAACAACAAGTGGGGCTATGAAGGGTCAAGGCATGTATCAAGCATATGTCTGCAGGGGACTTTTGCCTCTATTCTATCCAAGTAGTTCATTAAAAGAACAAAGTGAGAAGAAAAAAATGTTTTCTAGACAGATAAGAGCAGAAGTTGTCACAGTGGTGATTCATCACTTTGCTTGTTACCTTCCTTCCTAAATCCCTGGAATTAATTGTCCATCTGGTTCTTATTATCTCCTGACTTCAGGCTCCTGCTTATCTGACCAAGGCCTGGTTATCCTCATTCTATCTTGGGCCCAGTGCCACTTTAGCTACCTGCTATCTTCTATCTAATTTATCTGTCTATAATATTCCCCACTCTGAAGACGTATCCCTGACCAGCATTAGGGGTGAATGAGTGATGACCAGCCTAAATTTTTCCCACTGATGAGGATCAGTGTACTGTTTTCTGCAGTAAGGGGCACTCTCCAGAGGGTCTATTTAAGAGATCCTGATAGGTAAGGTTTTAATAACCTTCCACTGGTTGAGAGTTGGAGGAAACAGCTTTCCAACACCATCATTTGTAGGGTGATTGGGTTTCCATCTGTAAGACACAAAGCACATCTCACAATAACTGAGGTCCAAATAATAGCATTTAAAAATGACTGCTCCCATAATCAGTAGCCATTTCCCAATGTGATATGATGAAAGCCTTCCGTAAAGACGTTTTCCAAGTGATCTCTGAACTAGAATTAACATGTACTTGTGGGCAAAGGTCTTGAAGGACCAATGAAACATTGCTACAGTTATCAGGAGTATAGATGCAACAGTTTTAGTAGTGGCACAGGTCCTGCCCTGAGCAGCCATTACAGTGTGTAAAGTCATCCAGTTTTAAAGAACCGCTGTTCTCATTGACTTGACTTCAATATTTCTAAGAACAGTCATTCTTCAGACACTGCATCTGAACTTCTGGGGATTTTAGTAGAGCTTCTGGTTGGAGGAATCATATTTATTTTTGTCCAAAACTCATCTTCCTCTCTTGGTGCCTTTAACTAAACTCTGTTTCCCAGAACTGGACATTTTCTAGGAGCTTTATCAGGTCAACAAAATTCCAAGATAGAAAAGTACAGGGAATTGAGTTGCCCTCCCTGCCTGGGCATTGGCCCTCCTGCTGCAGACTTAGGGTCTTCTGCTTTGTTCTGAGGACATCTGCGGAGATCCTCAACAACTAAGGAATGACTTCAGGTGGGAAAGTTAATATCCCAGGAAACCCAGAGTGGTAGGGATTTCAAGATACTCTTTTCAGAGATGCACAGATTGCTTGGCAGGCAAGAGGGGGAGTAGAATGGTGCAAAAATCATTCTGGAAGAGTACCAATTTGCCTTCGGTCTCCCTGCTACCTTCTCCATCTCCAAAGACAGGCCGGCTTTTGTGTTTCCAGCCAGCAGCCCTACAGGAAGTAGCGGTTGCTAGGCACCCAGAGGACACTCCTCCCCTGGCTCTTGTTTTGATAGGCCGGAGCTGATGCAGCCTGCTGAGGAAGAGAGAATGGAGAGAGTGCTCAGGGTTGAAAAGACCTCTGCAACCACAACAATGGAAAGTTTTCTCCAGCAACAAGAAAGGGAATGGGGGGCTTTGTGATTCTCACACCTAGAGAAGCAATTCTCCTTCCAACATATTCACACTATCTTGAACATTTAGGAGAGATGACAGACTCACAAAGGATTGTATTAGTGGTTCACTCAAAGAGGCTGTTCTTCCTGTCCTGCCCAACCCTTTTGGAAATTAGAGATGGCGAAGCCATCCCTGTCACACTCAGGGCCTGGAGAGCAGAGCACTGACTGGATGTCAGGTCCTCCTGGCTCCTTCACCACCACAAACATCGCTGGTCCTCCTGTCTCCTCCCAATTCATTGTAATTATTCTCACTCACTGATCTCACCACAAGCTTCCAATTCTCATTAAAACACCTCCCGACTTGTATGACCAATGTTAGTTTTAAATAATCAATTTTTATAGTTTTCAACTTCTCCACATTTAAGGTTTTAACTTCTCCAGGTTTAATTAATGTATCCATGTTCTGTAGAGAAACTGATATTAAAAATTCCTGCTCACCATACAGTATTTATAATGGTTTGATTATGAATATGCATTTCATCATAGAATTAGAGAAGATAATTCTCTGGGATGAATAAAGAAGTATAATCATGCTCCCTGAAAGCTATGACACTAAAAAAAAAATGAGCAATTGTTACAAGTCAATTAATCTATTGTCTTACACTATATCGATTGCTCAAAATTGTACCACATTTTAAATTATTTCATTTAAACCCTGACGTTTCAACAAATTTGCTTTTCCTTTACTCTCTAATTGCCTTTGTGTTTTCCTGAGAAAAGCATGCTTTTTCTTTTTACAAATATCATCTAGTTCTTCATGATATTTGTTGATGATGGTTTGATGATCAACCATAAAGAGCAAGATGATATTTGTTGAGGTGTAGCCACTGACCCTTAATTTCTACTTTTAATTAGAGTAGGCTGCTTTTTAAGTCTGCTGTGTAATCGTTATCTCCACCTTTATTTGTTATAAATAGTAATTCATGTTAATTGCACAAATCAATAGGTTTCACTGTGATATTTCCATGCATGTACATATCGTGCTTTAATGACATCTACCCTTCTTACTATTACCTCTTTTCCAACTAGTCCTTCCTCCCCTTCTCTGACAGTTCCCCTTCCTCTCCTGTTTCTTGATCTCATCCCTTATTTGGATTCATTTACATTTTGCTGAAGTATAGCCTCAGTATTTTTTAGAAGAGCAATCAGATAAAAAAAACCTTTCGAGCCGTGCATGTCTGAGACTACCTTTATTTGAATTTCATGTCTGAGAAATGGTGTGAATTGGTATATAATGCTAGGTTAAAAATAACTTTTCCTCAGAAATTGGAAAGCATTTACAGATAGGACAAGAAATTTATTGCCTACCTAATTTGTAGTCCTTTTATTTTCTTTTTCTTTTGGCAGTGTTAAAGATTGAATACAGAGCCCCTGCACTGAGCTATAAACCCAGCCCTTTCTTATTTTTTTACTTTGAAACTATGTTTTGCTAGGTTGCCCAGGAGATCCTCATGTGTCAGTCTACCAGAGTGCTGCTACTGCAGGCACAGGCCACTATGCCTGTCTTTTATTTCCCACACCCCCTTGCTCCCCTATGCTTCACTTTTAAAAATCATTTGAGCTACTTATTTGTCTCTGTTAGTATGAAATATCATACCTAGTTATGAATTTTCCCTCCATCAATGAATCTTCTCACATTCAATCTGTGTAGACTGTATTTTATATTTTAGAAATATTATTTTATTATCTTATTTCATTTAGTCTGTCTTTCCCTTTATTTTCTCTATTTTCTATTTTGGGGACTCTTATTGAATAGATTTTAGATTGATCCCTTATATCTGTTAGTCAGTTATTGTTGCATAACCATTTGCCACAAATTTAGTATCTTAGAAAAAAGATCTCTCTGCTTCTGTTAGCTGGGTCTTCTGCGCAGGGTCTCAAACAGCTGCAGGTGCCAGACATGGCGGCCAATGGCTGTGTTCTCAGAACTCTGAAAATGGTGAGAGAAGGATCTTATCTCTGAACCCAGCCTGGGCAAGTTAGTAATTTAGCAAGAATAATAATAAAAAAATAAAGGTCTAGAGATGTGGCTTAATACAAAAGCCATGAGTTCAATCCCCAATTCAAGGCCAAAAAAAAAAAAAAAAGCTGGAGTGGAAGAGTTGGATGGATGCTGTAGTTTCATGTGAAGCCTTGACTGAAAGTAAAAATATGCTTTCTAGCTTGGCAGAAATTATTTACTTGAAGCTAAATAGCTGAGAGCTCTGGCTAGAGGCTGCCCTCAGGGTTTAGGGTCCTGCCTGAGATATGCACCCATGTGGGTTCCCAACATGCTTACTCACTTGCTCAAAGCCAGCCAGGGAGAAAGGCTGATTTCTGGTTTCTGATTTCAGAAACCAGAGTGATGACAACAGTCTTTACGACATTACCGACTTGTGAAACTGGGTTCAAGTTTTTTTTCTTATGTTTCTTATATGACTAAAGCCCCTGGGATAATAGTACACTTCAGTGACCATCTAAAAAGAACACAGGCAGACATACCGTGCAATTAAAACACTGATAACCGATAATCATCATAGTTTCCTAACCCCAGGAGTGGCTCTCCTGGGTGTAAAAGTATGTGAACACTCACTCCATGAGTTGCCTCCTGTCCCATGGCATGGCCCACCTGTTTTGCTGAAAAGTGTATTCTCTCTGCACTTTTCACTTTACGCTGAATTCCGCCTGTGTTCTGCACGCCTACCTATGTGTCTTCTCTAAATTCTTTTACTAAGGACACAGGTGCCAAAGAATGTTGACTAGTTCTTTGTAGCATTAGGACCTGGATTCTCAGTGATGCTATAATCTTTGTCATCGTCTACTGAACAGAACAAAGTCTTATTTAACAGATCTACCATACAACATAGTGACTATATTTAGTAACCATATATATGGGATATATATATATATATATATATATATATATATAATCAGTACTAGATGTAAACATGGGGTCACTGTACTACTGAGCCAGTTCCTGTCACCTTTATTTTGAGACAAGAACTAAATTGCCCAAGTTGGCCTCAAACTTGCCGTTTTCCTGCTTCAGCGGCCTGAATCACTGGGGTGACAAGCATGTGCTGTCATTCCCTGCTTATACTGCATTCTTGAAAATCACTCAGAGCACATTTTTCAGTTTCTCTCCACAAGTGGTGGTGAAGTATATGAGGTAATGCATATGCTAAATGGCTTTTTGGATTATTCCACAACACACAGATTTCAAAACATAGCATCACGCGTGGTAAATACATATTTTATTTGTTAATTACAGATAAATAAATACAAGGAGGAATGCCCTGACCACATTCAAGAAGACAGCGTTATACCACAGTGTGAGCTCTGGGAGGCAGAAATAATGGAGGGAACACTCTAAAAATCTCTGTCCAGTAGGAGAAAAATGTGCTAGGCTGGAAGTCTAAAGAAAGATGTGTTGCCAGGATGCAGTGGTGAGCAACATGCTTTATTTGCTCATGAGGAGAATAAAGTCAAGAAGATGAGAACTGACAACTCACCAGGATCATTGTGACCTTGGTGAGGATGTCATTTTAATACAATGACAGGGGAGGAAGCCCATGTGGAATCAGCTCAAAAGACAAGGAGAAGAGAAGAACTACAGTGCGAATCTATACACAATCCTAGGAGGTTTTTATATGAAGAAAGTCAGAGGAAATGGGGAAATAGTTCAAAGTGCAGGACCAAGAAAGGGATTCTTTCAGAAGGGAGGAGTTATTGTGTGTCAGTGTGCTGGAGGAAATGATCCAGACGGAAAGGAGTGAGCAATAAAATGGTTCAGAAAAAAAAAAAAAAAAAGACGAGAAATAGCCAGAGCAGTGAATGACTTTCAGTAAATAAGAAGGGGGGATGTGGATTTAGCTCAGTGGCACAGTGCCTGCCTGGCAATCTTGGGGTCCTGAGTTTGATTCCCAGTTCAAAAAAAAAAAAAAAAAGAATATATAAGAAGGGAACAGATATAGTGAACAAGTGGAGAGGTATTATAGTGTGTGAGTGGATGCCCCCCAGAGCCTCATGCAGTCATGGGGGCAGGTTTCTACAGTATGTGACTGACTCATGGTTCGATGCTGGGATTATGGGTATGAGTGCTATGCCCATCCTGGGGTAGATACCCTGCATACACTATAAAGGAGGAAAAGAGGCTTGCTCTCGTACTCTTCCCTTTTTGCTCTTACTGTTTTTGCTGTCTTCCGCCACTATGAACTGTTGCTCTTTGCCATGAGCCACCCTGCCTTGGACCCAGCAGATTATGGAGTGAAATCTCCACAAACTGTGGGCTAAACAAACCTTTCCTTCTTTAATTTTGGGAGTTGGGTATTTTGTCCCATCAGTGAGAGACAAGTAACCAACACAGATTGACTATAGAAGAAGCCTAAGCAGTTTGTCCATTTAAACCATAGAGTTCTGAGTGGGTAGAAAAATGAGCAGCAAGAACAAAACCTCCTCCCCACTGAGGGAAAGCCAGGGAAGGGAGAAGGCCGAACTTGCCCAGACCTCCTTGTAAATATGTGAACGAAATTTACTGTAGAGTCAGTTGCCATCTGTCAGAGTGAACAGTTAAAATGACCTAGAGATACATAACAACTGACACCATTACTTCCAAATGAAGATAAAGAGATTTTTAGGCATGTATAGCTAAGCGGACAAAATTAATGACTTTTTCTCAACTGATATACTACTACTTGATCATCACTTCTAATGGCAGGTATAAATAATCCCCCCCCCACAACCACTATCGACACCATAGGATGTCCTACAGTTCAGTCCAGTTCTGACACTTTTTACTACCCGCTCCGCGGGGCTCAGTCCCACAACACTGCCCCCACCCCTGAAGCCAATTGCCAGCCAGAGTTCTGACTTGTGCTCCTGACTACACGCTATAAATCGCACATCCTCGTGACTCCCTCCTCAGGCTTGATTATTAGCTAGAATAGTTCACAGAACTCAGAAAAACAATTGTATATTAGATTACCAGTTCATCTGAAAAGGATGCAGCTCAGGAACAGCCAGTGGAAGAGATGTACTGGGCAAGGTAACCAGAAAGGGAAGGGAGCTTCTTTGGCCTCTGCCAGTGGCAGTCCAGTTTTTCCAGAAGTCCACCAAACCCTAGCCCTTTGGAGTGTTATGGAAACTTCAGTAGGCATGACTGAATAAACCATTGGCTATTGGTGACTAAGTCAATCTCCAGCCCCTCTCTCCTTCCCTGTGGGAGTGGGACTGAAAGTTCCAACTCTCTAGTCACCTGGTCACCTGACAATCAGCCTCCTTTGTCCATAAGCACTTTCAAGAAGTCACCTTACTAACTCAGGTGGGGTTGAAAGGGGCTTGTCATGAATAACCAAAGAAACTTTTTTTGTATCACTATTAGGAAATATAAGGAATTTTGGGGATTTAAAAAATTATAGGGATTTTACAAACTCTGCCCCAGGAAGCAGTGGCGAAGATCAAATTATTACTTCTTGTATTGCAGTATCATCATGGCTCAGAGGTTTTCTACCATGCATCCTTCAGAAAAAAACATCAAGGCTGTACTTCAGCAAAACCTAAAATGAATGCAAAGAAGGAGGAGGTCTCAAGTCAAAAGTGTTTGCTGTAAGTTCACCCAGAATCTGTGGAATTATGTGGCTTGAAAGGCTGGAAAATGAACCACTCACAAAGTAAATGTTTTCTTTTGAAAATGATGACTCCACATACATTGTTCAGAAAACTATTGTTAATCTGACACCCAGATTAGCATCCTAATAAGGGAGAAAGAGACTTTTTTTTTTTTGGTGGGTACCAGGGATTGACCTAATGACTTTATGCTTGCCAGGCAGGTGCTTATGCTGCTGAGCTAAATCCTAGGCCTGAAGGACATGTTTTAAAAGTGAAACCTGACAGATCTGAGCTCCTTCTAGAGAGAGATGCCGCCTATGAGCCTGGTTCTTGCCTATGGTCTTTATTTATTAGTGAAGCTTTGTGATGGTGAAATCCATTATTTGAGTGCATCTGCTGTGACAGTGCAACTCTTGTATCCTGCAGGAAGGTGGGTGGGGAGGTGTTATTGTGGGAGCTGGCTGCATACAATAGCTCCTCTAAGCTTTTTTTTTTAAATTCTCTTTGATTCCCTGAATAAAGTTTGATTTCTCTAGACTTAGTCATTCTGTTTATTCTTCTGGGTCCTTCTTATTTGATCACTAATTTGGGGAAATTGTTTGTTACCTGGCAGCCAGTTAGCTGGGGTACAAATCTCCCATGGGAGAGTTTGAATCTTCCCATGGAAGTAAGGGTTCCCGTGTGTCTATGTGGAAGGCTTGTACTCAAATTCAACTTCTCATTGCAGAAGGCATCTTCATAGTCTCCAGATGCTGACAGCCGGCATGTCCTAGGAAAGAACCAGCTCTTGAGCTGCAACTTCTTAGTCTGGAAAGCCAAAGTGCTTACTTCTTGAATTCAAATCCATTATCATATTCACTTCACAGAAAAGAAGCATTGTAGGAACTCAGGGTCTCCAGCTGGAACCCAGCTCCACTGTATGTCCAGCTGTTACCTAAATCAAGCATAGCCCTCCATAAAAGTGACTTGCTAGGGTCACAAATGTACTCTGCTTCCAGCTTTTACCATTTTACCACAGGAGGTGGCCTCCTGTGTTCACCCAACCTATTATAATCACAAATATCAAGTTTAGTCATCTAAGTATTGTAATCTCCTTTGCAGTTTTCTTCAAAATCCAAAAAGTTACATTTAGAATCCCACTGAGATGTTATTAGAATCTCAGTAAGTAAATTCCAATCTACCACCACCAATGCAACCCTCTGCGAGAAGTAAAGACACCAAGACATATTTCAAGTTAAGGGCAGCCAAGGGGTCCTAAGTCCAATCCTTGTGAGGACATGTGGACAAAGGCCCTGATCCTAGGCCTCTCCCAGAATTTATTATCTTGTGAAGAAGGGGGTCTGCTCAGGGATGAGTGACAGTGAGGATGGCAGGAATTATGTGAGTAACTTGAGCTGGCTGGCCAGGTGCAAGAATGGCATCTCTATAAATTACAGAGATAAAGATATGCAGAAGGATCAATTCACATAATCTAATTAAGATAGCAATGGAATTGTTTGGGGAGGCTGTCACTTTGGTTTTTGATATGTAAACTCTTGTGCGCTGGGGAGTCAGCCTCTTTATTTTGAGGCTCCTACCCAGTCAACATTCCCAGAGCTACTGGCTCTAACATCTCACCGTGTTTATATCTTGTACATATCCTGTATGGAGAACACTATGCAAGGTAACAGAACTGTCTGTTGGCCTTAGAGATTACATATTAGTACCTAGGCTAGCCTTATTTGCAATGCTTAGAGAAGAGAGAAGGAAATACCTTAGCCAGCCTTTTACATATCAGTGTAAGGAAATGAGTCTCCAAATAATTAAAGTCACAATAATTGTTTTGCAATCAAGGAGAGTCACTAGAGTTGTCTCCCACACAACCCTTTTGGCAAAGGTCTGGGTCTGGTTGTCTTTGGTTGTCCTCTCTCTCTCTCTCTGTCTTTCTCTCTCTTTATCTCTTTATCTCTCTCTCTCTGTCTTTCTGTCTCCCTCTCTTTTCAGAATCTCACTATGTAGTTCATTCTGGCCTTGAACTCACTATGTAACTCAAGCTAGCTTTAAATTTTCACCTGTCTGCCTGCCTAAGCCTACCAAGTGCTGGCATTACAGGCATGAATAGTTATCACTTCTTATTCTCTATGAAGAGCTAGACTCTTGGATGGACGTGATGGGCATATTTTCCAAAGCAACAGCATAGGCTGCTCTCCTGATGCAACTATTCTGGACACAGACATGCCATCAGGGTGTGGTGTGTGTGCACATGCTCTTGTGGAGAAGCACTCAGTGACAGGCTTTCCTTTTGGGTAAAGCCCTGCAAGGAACATACAGCCAGTTTTGTCTGCAGAATGGCTAGGGCTTTACTAGGACACACTGGTAGCCCTGTCAGAGCCTTTTGACTACAGTAATCGGTCACTGTGTTTCTTTAGAGACCAGATCTCTCAGATTTTTCTCCCTGGGGTTAAACACACTACTGGCCACTTGCTTGGTAAATGTAGGATTAGAGAAGCTAGGTAGTTGCTAGCCTCCCTGATCAGTAAAATACCTTATAGTACATGCCTGCCTCCCGGATCTACTTAGATGTGAGAAAGGTTATATTCTTTAGAACTTTAATGATGCTTCCAAATATGGCTGATATCTTTCATTTAGAATAAAGATGTATGTGGTGATCTCATCTCTAGAAAGGCTTCTAGTCTTTATCACATTATTGCCATGGTTAAGATGCCCATTTGGAGACATCTGTCCTTTCCTGTGAGTCAGCACCATTTGTGGACTGTGGGGGAGGAGAACAAGAAGCCAACAAGAAGCCAAGCTCTCCTTACAAGTTAGTGTCCCACATAGGCCGCTGTTGGGAGAACAAGACACCAGCCCTTTCTGGTGCTCAGGCTGGGAGACACAAGAACCAAGGTCTCCCCCCCACCCCCAATAAGCGACTGGCTGTCTAGAGAAACACAGGCTGCAATGATAGCTATTGAGGTAAAATACAATTTAAGGCTTGTAGTGTTAAGTGTTTCACTGACAGTAGTCTAATCATCTGTATGGAGGATAACAATATATAATGTAGCATCTATGGGGGAATCTCCTGAAGTTGGTAGCCACTATTAATTTCCTATTATCTTGTTTTGAAGTCCTATGTCATTTTCATTGGGTTTTTTTTTTGTTGGGTTTTATTCTGTTTTGTATTTTTTGATTTTATTATATCTGATGACATGGGCAGCTATTTTATTTTATTTTATTTTATTTTATTTTATTTTATTTTACTTTTTTTGGTCCAGGGAATTGAACTCATGACCTCACGCTTGCCAGGCAGGCGCTTAAGCCACTGAGCTAAATCCCCGGCCGGGCAGCTATTTTAATGATAACAAGATATATTACGGTAGCCATGTTGGATTTACTATTATCTTATTTTGAAGTCCTTTATTGCATTCATTGTTTTGTTTTTATTTGATTTTTACTATATCTGAAGGTATGGGCAGCTAGTTTGAAGACAACAAGAGACATTATGGTAACCATTTTTGTTTTCCTACTATCTTGTTTTAAAGTCCTGTGCCACTTACACTGTTTTGTTTTAATTGGCTTTATTCTGTTTTATTTTGCTTTGTTTCATTCTATTTGAAATAAAAATTACAAAAAAAGATGTCCATTTGTCACATTCATACTGCTGAGCATACTATGGGCATGTACTAGTCTTTATCGAATGAATGAATGAATGAATGAATAAATGAATACTTGAATGGTTTATTCAGAGTGGACAGGAGGACTTGTTACCTTAGTTTCACATCTCCTCTATGTTTTCCTGATCTGTTATCACTAGTTTTCTCAGCTCCACACCAGTGGAGGAGGATGTAGCTGCCGGGAGAAACCCTGGTTGGGTAGGTGGAGAAGCTGAACATTGAAATTTAAGGTTAGCAAACCAGTAAAGCTTTATTGGTGACTAAAGTGATGTTGGAATCTTCATCTTTCCATCTTATGCCTGTCTCTTAGTCCTGAACTCAAGTGGAAGAGAAAAAGGGTGTCACATGTGAACTTCTCAGAAACCAACAGCAAAGAATCCTGGCCTTAGAAACCAAGATAACAAGTCCTCCTGCTCCTTTCCTGTGTTCTTATCTGCTCTGTTCTGGCTCTTCCACCTCAATTTAAATCTTCCTCATGGTGTTGTCCCTCTAGGTCAAAAGCTAGGCTTGAGTCAGTGGCTTCCTCCTGTGTCACAAATTCTTCAAAAATACACCAGAGCCATGAAACATGGATTGTAAACCTGGTTTCCTATGATATGAAAGTAAAAAAAAAAAAAACTGTTAGTTTTGAAATTTCCTGTAGAATATGAACAAAATGCAAATAAATATTCCAACAATTTATTCTGCTTCCATTTGCAATTTGAATAATGCACAAATTCATAGTTTGAAGTTTATTACTGATAAGAGAGAGGAAAGATAACAGAGTTTCTCTCTTTCTTTCCCTATTGCTTCATCAAGAAGTTAGCATGATAATTCCTCCATAGTTGTACACTGACAGAAACATTTGAGAATCTGGGACTTGAGCCATCTGCGAAATAAGTCAATTCTTAATGTTCTCCTTGAAAAAGGGCCATCTGCTGCCTGCTGAAAAATATCTGTCTCATCTGACTTTCAGATCAGGTTTTTTTACCAGAAAGGCCAGCATTAAAATGGAACTATGGTACCAACCTGAGCAGACTTTTTCCCTGGACATGGATGAGGAAATAGCTCACCCAAATACTGTTCAACAAAATCTCATGAACACAAGATGAAGCCTGATTCATGATATTACTGTTATGGTTTGTGTCTAGATGCCCCCCAAAGCCTCATGGAATCATAGGTGGGGCTTTTTCAGAGGTGGCTGAATCTAGAGTGTGTGACAGATTCCTGGTTCAATGCTAGAGTCAAGAGTAGACAATTGCTAAATGAGTTCACTGATGAGTTTGGCACTGCCATGATCCCAGTAGCCTGGATACAATATAAGGGACAAAAAGAAGCTTGTCTTGTCCCTTGCTGTAGCTTTGCTTCCTTCTGCCTGCCATGAACTGTTTCTCCTCTGCAGTGCGTGATTCTGCCACATCACCCTACATTGGAGCCAACTGATTATGGACTGAAACCTCTATACACTGTGAGGTAAATACACCTTCCTTCCCTTAACTTGTGGGTGTTGGAATTGTGTCTCAGCAATAAGAAAAATAACTAGGACAATGACAAAAGAAAAGATGTTGTGGCCGTGAAGCAAGACCAGCAGATTGCTTGTAGCTACTGGTTTCAAACAGGAGCCTAAAGAGAATTCTTTCTGTAGTCTGTTGGCCATTTCGGAACTTTGGAAATGAATGTTCAATTCATCAGAAAGAAATAGCAGGTGAATATGGTGGACTCCGGGGGGCCTGCAGGGGAGACACCCTGGTGTGTCGGGACCTGCACTGTGCGGTTGACTCGGGATGCTGGGAGAACAAGGAACTCCTTCCCTTTCTGGGAGGCAGCTGTGATCCTGCCGGCGTGTGGGCTGAGAATCAGACATCTCATGTTGTCCTGTCCCCCGCCCTGTGTTTCCTCCTCCCCCTCCCCCCTGCTTAGCAAGTGGGAGCCAATGAACTACACATCTTGTGAAAAGATTGGCTATGTTATTTAGTATGAGCTCCCCATATGCAAAGATAAGGACAACCATTTAGAAGAAAACAAGAGACAATATGACAGATAGTGAAGATCTCTGGTTGTCTCGCTTTGAAATTTATGCTTTCTTATGTCCCGTTCTGTTCTGTTTTGTTGTGTTTAATTTTACCCTCTTTTAAAATAAAATTTAAAAAAAAAAAAGAAAAGATGTTGGGCATCTTTGAATTTGCAAATCAAGCCAATCATATCCTATCTTCGAAATTTGACTTCTATGAGACTACAAAATGAGACAATAAGTAGATAGATGGAAATATTTTGAAAGGATTGGAAATATCTTGACATACTTTCCACTGTAAGTTTGACTTTTAAAATTTATTCCTGTCACTATGCACACTTTCAAAAAAATAGAGCATAGGGAAATTACACTGTGATAAGCAAGGATGGAGAGAAAGTGAGGAAGGAAAAGAGAAAAAAAACGAAGAAGAGAGAAAAAACAAAGCAGAAAGAGATTGGTAAAGCCAGATTCTGGTCCATATTTTTTACCAGACTAAATCAGGATTAGGGAAATTAAAACCATCCAGAATTTTTCAGAAAGCTAACTTCTCAATTTAAGACATTTGCTTTTATTCTGAGATTAATTTCTTCCAACTCTTAATTTTTGGAATTAAAATATCCTTTTATTAAAAAACATGGTGAAGACAATAACCAGAATAGTTTCATTTTTTTCCTCTCATCCAATTTACTCATTTGAAATAAAAACTAGATAATTTTATTATGGTCCATTGTCTTAGTTATTTTTTTCATTGCTGAGACATACTATTTGACACTCACAAGTTAAGGGAGGAAAGGGTTATTTGGCTTATAGTTTGTAGAGGTTTCAATCCATTATTACTGGTTCTAAGGCAGAGTGGCATGACAGGGGCGGTACTACTCACATCTAAAGTAGAGCACCCTTAATCCCAGCATCACATTCTTAATCCCAGTATCATATACCCTAGATTTAGTGACTTCTGAAAAGCCCCACCTTAAGAATGCATGAGGATTTGGAGGTACATCTAGATAAAAGCCATACATTCTATTCAAAAAGTAAAATAAATTGATCCATAAAGTATCAAATTAGAGAAGCAATTTATTAGATGCTGAGTTGAAAGTACCAAATCTAGTACCAAGAATAGAGAGATTCAGGTACAAAGGAGAAAGAAGATAGGAAAACTAAGCCTAAGGATGGGGAGGCAGAAGGAAAGAGCAGAAAGGAATAGGTATTAGGGAGATTTAAGGGCTTTACATCCGTTTCTATTATTTTACCTACTTATATGAGTGAGACATATCATAGTACCCAGTGCAATGAGTCTGCCAATGTCTTCTGTTATAGCATCACAACAATTATATTACACTATGTTGTGGAAGAAGAAAAAGAATAAAATGAAAACATTTGATATATGATGCTTGATATCCATTGTCTGTTTGGATCTCACGAACTATGTTTCTATCCCCATTTTACAGATGAAACGATTGAGCACAGAACAACATATTAGAATAGTTTGATTTCTCTTAACTTTTCTATAGAACTTCCTTAGAGGAAGGGGAAGAGGGAGCAGAGATTAAACAGACAGACCCAGTATTATTTTACATCCTGCCTAATGTGGCACAAAGATCTCCATCAGTGGTGGTTGAACATTCTGGAAGACACCTGAGAACTGATTTTTAAAGTTTAGTGATGTTTACCCTGCTGACATTTTACAGGAATGGTAAATACACGTCTATGAAAGAAAATTTACTCTATGAACAATGTCTTGATTATGAGTTTTCTTCCATCTTAAACTTTGCCATTGTTCAAAGGTTCATACTGACGATCACAAAATCAAGTAAGAAAATGTCTATCAGAAATTATATTTTTATCCCCTTTACAGATAATGTGGAATGGGATGGTTAATTCAGCACTTAGTAATAAAATGAAGCTCATTTCTCTGGTCCCATTTTTCTGGTTAGAATAGACATATATGGTGTTTGACCACCAATAAACTTGAAGTTTTGCATAGCTTTAATTTGAAAGTTTTTCAACAATGCCCAGACTCAGAACCTATCCTTTCACCTTGCTGACACATAAGAACCAATCCTTGCTGTATAGTAATTCAGAACTTCTTTAATGAGATGATCTCTGTGCAGCTCCCTGTATCCACCAAAGGCATACCTAAGTACACGTCTCCACCTTAGATTTTCCATGCACTGGACTCAGCCTTTCTTTCTACAGAACACAAGAACTGACCACTCATCTATTTTGAAAATACTCTTCCTCCCACTGTTTTCTTTCTTTATTTTTTTCTGTCATACTAGATGTCCCTCCATACCAAGCTGTATCTGCAGCCCTAAACCGGGCTTGAAATAGCAATCCTCTTGCCTCAGCTTCCAAGAGTTGAGATGTTGAGATCACATGCTTGTGCCACTGGATCTGGCTGAAAATCCATTTTCTATTATCTCTTTCTACTGGCCATTTTAAAAGATATTTGCTTTGGAAGAATGAAAAAGAATTTTATCCTGCTCAAAAGAGAGTTATATAAATGCATTTGAAATCTTAAATATGGAAATATAAATTATGTTCTATGCAAATCCTCCTAGTTAGCAACATTTCAGCAAGAATGAAGATCTGGAAACCATAGGTTACTGTCCTGTACCCTGAAGTGGACAAGCTGAACGCTCAGCTGGTCTGGTTTGATTATGCGGGCTTGGCTTTGCTGGAACTCAAATCTCTCACTGTTAACTGACTTTTCTGTTGAGCAAAAATAATTTCACAGAACTTGGACAACAGACCAAGCTATTCTATGACCAAGACAGATTAGGACAAAAGCAAGCCCACTCTATGATCATGCAAAACCATGAACATTCTCCTAACAGCAAAAAATTTTCAGTTCCTTCTCACCTGGGTAGTAATAGTTGCCATTCCTTTCTTATCAGTTCTAGCTTTGGTCTTTTATTATTCTCTCCTTCTAGATAAACTTTGCTTAAATATCTTCTGTGTATTGATTTGTATTCCAAGCCCTACTGCCAAGTTCATCACTGAAGTCCTAACTCTCTGGACCTCAGAATTTGCCCTTGTTTGTAGAGGACATCATGGTACTGGAAAGTCCAGGCTAGATGAGTTTCATGCTGCAGTACCATGGGTCCCTAGTTCTGTGTGACTGTGTCCTTATACTGGCAAAGTTTGGACACACGCACACATACAAAGAACACATGTAACCTAGACGTACATGGTGACAAGTCAAGGGACTCCTACAAGCTGGCACATTCAGAGGGAGCGTGGCCCTACCAACAGCCTAGTCTAGGACTTCTGATTTTGTACATTTATGTTGCTTAATCCCCATAGGTTGTCAGACTTTGTTGCCAGAGCCCTGAAGGACTAATAAATACCCAGTCATGAAATAACACCTATATCTGACAGCATCAAATTGAGAGACATAGCTTACATTCTTGAACTTTCCCCAAAATGACCCACCATAAACCCAAATCATATAATAAGACTTGTTGACATCCTCTTATTGACACGCCTCATGGTCCTCCAGTGTGCACTTTCCCTTGCTGTAGTAAGTAAATAAAATCACCTTTGTTTAACAGTGTATCTCTCTGGTAGCATTTGGTCAAAGCACATTGACATTAGGCTAGGGGTTTAGCTCAGTGGTGTAAATGCCTGCCCTGCGAGCACCGGGTCATGAGTTCAATTCCTGATAAAAAAAAAAAAAAAAACAGTGGCCCTGAAGCAAGGCCAGCAGATTGCTGTAGATGCTGGTCTCAAACAGGAGCCTAAAGAGAATTCTTTCTGTGGTCTGTTGGCCATTTTAGAACTTTGGAAATGGAATGGTCAATTCATCAGAAAGAAATAGCAGGTAAGTGTGGCAGACTTTTGGTGGCTTGCAGAAGAGAGATCCTGGCGGCTCGGGATCTGCACTGTGCGGTTGACTCCGGGTGCCGGGAGAACAAGGAGCTCCTCCCCTCTCTGGGAGGTGGCTTTGAGCCTGCCAGCGCGAGGGCTGAGAATCTCATGTCGTCTTGTCCGTGTTCACCCCCCCCCTTAGCAAGTGGGAGCCAGTGAACTACACATCTTGTGAAAAGATTGGCTATGTTATTTAGTATGAGCTCCCCGTATGCAAAAATATGGACAACCATTTGGAAGAAAACAAGAGACAATATGACAGATAGTGAAGATCTCTGGTTGTCTCGCTTTGAAATTTATGCTTTCTTATGTCCCGTTCAGTTCTTTTTTGTTGTGTTTAATTTTATCCCCTTTAAAATAAAATTTAACAAAATTAAAAAAAAACATTGACATAAATCAGGAAAAAAATTTTTTTTTCATCAGTGTGTATAGTTATTGGTTGTTTTATCCCCCTGTGCTTTTCTTATGGAATCCTTAAGTTTATATCATGGATGCTCATACCCTAATATCATTTCTTCATTATGACAAGGCTTCTAAACCCAGCACGGTGGCACATACGTATAATCGAAGGACTCAAAAGGCCGAAGCATGAGGGTTACCACAAATTCAAGGTCAGCCTGGTATACATAGTGAGTTCAAGGCTAGTCTGAAGTCCATGGAGATCAAAATAAACAAATAAATAAATAAATGCTTCTAAACATCATTGACTGGATTTTATCTACTGTCAAGTCTGCTCCCTACTGTTTCATATACAGATTTTTAATTCTATTTCTGCATTCTTAAACTCACTTAAAATGTCTCATTATCTTCCTACTTTCATTGTTTTATTGTATTTTTCAAAAACTTAAATCTTTTCTCTCACAATTTTCAACTCTTATTTTACAGAGTCTATGTTAATTTGAATCTTGTTAAAGAGTTTCAAAGAGTTTATTTCTCTTCTGGGCTTGATAAGAAACCATACTTAGAGTTTTCCTGTTTTGTTTGTTTGCATTTGCAGTATCATGAATTCTCTGGCTCTTTGTGTGGTTTTTGTTGTTGTGAGTAGTCAAACATTGTTAGAAAATTCTTGCCTTATAGAGGAATATGTTGAATTAGGTTGAACCTAGATCAATCATACCCTAGCTAACCTACCGATCCATGAGAATAAATACATATTATAATATGACTCTGAGATTCTGTGGTTGGTCATTACACATAGTTGCTAAATGGGCAAACCACCTTTTCTTATGTGTTTGCTCATTCAAAACCCTATGAGGGATTACCTACCTAGACCCAAAATCTTCCAAAGAGGATGAATAGATGTCCTTAGTTTCATTATCTGATAATTGAGTGCTGGTTAAATGATCCTTTAAACCTATAATTGCTTAGTAAGTTGTTATACTCTGCTCCTACTCCCAATTCAAACAGCTACCAAATTCCTTTTATCTAGCATCATTTTGTGAAAACAGTGGGATTTTATTCTACCCATCCTGCTAGTTCCATAAATGAACACAGAGAGCAAGTGGAGCCTTTCCGTAGGGAGAATCAATGCATTCACTTCTGTTTCAACTGTTTTTCAGGAGCTGAATTTCCTAAATAGAAAGAAGGTATCAAAAGGGGCATGGGAGAGTCTGACCAAAAGACAGTGGGAATGGCAATTTGTTAGTGTAAAAAGATCAACTGCCATAGCAGACAAAAGATGACCTTTTGTGTTTTGTTTTATTTTGTTTTGTTTTCAGTCCAGATCTTGCATTTCTAGACCAGGGTGAAAGGTTGGGAAGGCATTTGCAGTGTTCAGTTTCCCGTATAATAGCACAAGCTAGACATTCCAACCAGGGCATCCCACAGAGGTAAGGAAAATTTCTCTTAGGGTCTGGAACACTGCTGCTCTACATTTTTAGTTCTGCAAGCATTCATGTATCTTTCTTTTCCTAAGGATTCTGATAGGAAGTAGAAAACATAAACACCACAGGCTCCTCACTAGAAGCCATTTTAAAAGAGGGCATAAACATGAATACAGTAATATAATCAGACTGTTAGTTTGTTTTGGGTTTTTTTGTATCATGAATTGAACTTAGGACCTCATGCTTTTCAGGCAGGTGATGTGCCTCTGAGCTGTATTGCTGGTGCACTTGTTACTTATCGGAAGGGATTAATTTTAGATTTCTTAACTAATGTACAGGAGAGTACTAAGCACATAGTAGTTATCCAATACATTTCCTCTGATAAACAAAATCCATTTGCTCTAAATCATAAACAACTTCTAATTATCCAAATGGCATTTCTCGGTGGAAGCCACGTGGGGCCCAGGAAGAGAAAAGTCAGATAGCACCTCCCGAGAATTGGCTATGCTGGAACTAGGACCAACAAGCCAACTAAACAACTTTTCTGGTAAGCTGTGCAAGCTATTAGGGCCCCAGGAGGATAAAAGTCAGATAATGCCTCTTGTGGGCCTACCAGCATGGACCAAGAATCGCCAACTCCTCCACCCAACCCTATAAGCAACGGCTGGTTTGGAGGACAGGCTGAGTTGATAGCAACAGAGGTCCAATAAGCAACTGAATGCTTGTATTGTTTGGTTGACTTTGTAAGCCTGGGGTTGACAGTCTGAGCATCTATAGAGAGGATAACAGTATGCAGTGCAGCAAATATGGGGGATTTCCTTCTATTTTGTTTTTGAAATTCAATATTATTCTGTTTTGTTTTTGTTCCAATTAATTGTTTTGCTTTATTTAATATTCTGCTTTGATTGGTCTTATTCTGTTTTGTTTCAGTTTGATTTTGCTATATCTGATGGAATGGACAACTATTGTGAAGATAACAGGATATACTATGGTAGCCATTGTTGTTTTCCTATTATCCTGCTTTGAAGTTCTGTACCAATTTCACTGCTTTGTTTTAATTCAATTTATTGTTTTGTTTTGTTGGGTTTTATTATCTTTAGAATTAAAATAATGGCATCTCTGAGCAACTAAGAAAGAAGTTACACATTCATTTCTAAGGTCAAAATATCTTGCCACTAAGACATCAAGCCAATTCACTATCCACTTCATTAAATTAGTACTAACATCATAAATTTATTGTGAAGATTGAATAAGACTATTCTTAAAGCAGTTAGTATAATGCCACTATAACAGCAAGTATGTCTTAGATTAATTTAAATATCAGCTTTTCTTCTACGACACTTTGGAATGCAGATTCTTTCATGGTAAGACTTTAGTAGTTCTCTTTAATCTCATAAATCTAGTATTCAGATACTTAACATATATTTATCTTCAACTGGATGAATTAAGAAAAGGATTAATTAAGTCACACCTAGAACTGAGTTCTCTGCCAATCACTCTGGAAGATTAATCATTGATTCTTAATATCTGCATTAAAAATTAACAAGTTATAGTTTGTGTCTAGATGTCCTCCCAAAGCCTCATGTGGTCATAGATGGGGCTTTTCAGAGGTGACTGGATCTCAGGTTTGTGGTGCAGTGGATAAGTGTGTGATAGTGGAACTCAGGGAGCGTGATTACTAAATCAGTCCACTGATTGGTTTGGCATCATTGTGGGTAGGAAAGCTTACCCTGGTGTGGGTGGCACCACCCAAAGGGCAGGTAGCCTGGAAAGGATAAAAGGGAGAAGTAGACTGCTGTTGCTGCTGCTTATTTGCTGTTTGTCTGCTTGACTGCTTTCCTGCCTTCTGCCTGTCATGAACTGTTTTTCCTGTGTGATGCCCCTCGGCCACGCTTCCTTGCCTTGGAGTCAACCAACTATAAACTGAAGCCTCCACAAACTGTGAGCCAAAATAAAATAAATATGGGTGTTGGGTATTTTATGTCAACAATAAGTACCTAAGACACCTACTCTACAAATTTATCATACTTTCATAATAGATAATAAAAACCCCTGAATGATTAATCACAAAATAGGTATACCCAGCTAAAATATTCCAACTTGTTCATGATTTTAAAAATTGTGATAGGCATCAACAGCAGGTTACTTCTCATAAACAAGTATTTATGGCCCTAAATCAAGTTATTTAGAAATGTTTCCTTTCTTTTCAATATTCAGTACTTATGGCAATGTTGATATCTGTTTATTTGAAAAATAATTTTAGCTACTATTAGTGGAAAACAGGTTGAGCTATAAAATCAACCACCTTGGGAAAATGAGACAAATTAATATTTGTAAACATCATATTACTTAAGAGAAATGATGTGAAGGGATTTTTCTATTAATTCTTTCTTGTCCTTTGGTGTTTCTATGATTGTAGTGTTTCTGCAATATGAAAAATAAATTTAAAAAATTTAAACACCTTAAGATTCAACATACTATGATTACTATGATTTTACAAATGTATTTTGCCTCTCTTTGCAAACAGATAAGATTAAAAATGAATGTTGTTTTACTCTTTTTCGTTTTTTTTTTTTTTTTTTTTTTTGTACCAGGAATCACACTCAGACTCTCATGCTTGCCAGGTAGGCACTGTGCCACTGAGCTAAATCCCAAGCCCCTCAAATTGTTGAAATCACATATAACCATAATTTCCATTCTCATGCATACATTATTTGTGTCTGATAAGCTGAGTCTAACTAAAATGACTTTTAGAAATAATGTCCACTTATGCCAGGTGTGGTGACACAGGCCTGCAAACTAGTACTGTAGGAAGTTGAGGCAGGAGGATCATAAATTAAGTCCAATCTGAGCAACTTAGCAAAACTCTGTCTCAAAATGAAGAAGAGAAAGGACTGGTGGTGTAGCTCAGTGTGAAGGTACTGTGTGCAGTCCCTGTGTGTGTTATGAAGGTTGGGGTGGTGTACACAGTTACTTGTTGCTTCAATCTCAGAATTTCCTGTAAGGATCATTTGCATCATGTGCTCGGACCCTTCTGAGCCAACATTACTATCTCTACTTGTGAAATCATTACACTTTTTAAAAAATGAAATTTGAATCGATAAATAACAAAGCCTTTGGTTTTGCTCTTGAATAGATAAATAGATGTCATGAAGCTTGTCATGAATCTTATCATGAATAGATGTTGAATTTTGTCAAGGCTTTCCCTGCACCTATTACAATGATCATGTTACTTTTGTCCTTGTTTTTGTTTATGTGCTGTATTACATTTATTGCTTTACATATGTTGTAGCATTCTTGCCTCTATGGGATAAAACCTGCTTAGTCATGATGTATGATCTGTTTGATGATTTTTCCGCACTGTGTAGTATCGTCCTAAAAATATTTGGATGTCTGTTCACTAAAGAGACAGACCTGAAGTTCTCTTTTTTTGGTGGATTCCTGCTGGTTTTTGGATTTAGGGTAATGCTAGATTTTGGAGTACTCCTTTCCTTTCAATTACATTAAAGTGTTTGAGGAATATTGGTGTTAAATCTAACTTGAAGCAATGAATCCATCAAGAGTTGGGCTTTTCTTAGTTGGTAGTATTTTTTATTACTGCTTCAATTTCCTTGCCTGTTATTGGATTATTCAGGATTTTCATATCTGCTTGGTTCAATTTTGGTAATTCAGAAGCATCTAGTAATCTATCCATTTCTTCTGAATTCTTTTTTTAAAATTTTATTTAAAGAGAAAACAAAACAAAACAGAATAAAGGGTAATAACAATACATAATTCCAAGGAAAAAAGGAGAAGAACAACAAAAAATCCTAAGAAATTATTACTTGACAAATTACATACTGACTTGTTGGAAACAGTTGTTCAAATTACTAAGTTAAAACATGTATAGTAGACATTCAAACAGTGAGACTGTTAACAGTTCTGCTCCACGATCTGACAAAAACAGCAATAATGGTCATCCATCTTACCCACTCAAATATAGATGCAATTATATCAAAAGGGTAATATTAAACACAACAAAACAGAACAAAGCGGATCACAAGAAAACAATGTAAGAGACATAAATTTCAAAACTAGAAAATCAGAGATATTCACTCTCTATCACATTGACTCTTGTTTTCTTCCAAATAGTTGTCCATATTGTCACATACATGGAATTCACATGAGACAACATAGCACTGAATTCTACACTTTACTGGCATGCAAGTTTGTGAAACAGTTGCTAATAATCTGAATTTTGGCATTATCTGTTGTGATTGTACTCTTTTAATTTCTAATTGAATTGACTTTAGGTCTTTCCTTTCCTTTTTTTTCTTTTTGGTTAGACTACCTAAGACTTTATTCTGTTTGTTCTTTTATAGAATAAGTGCTTCAATTCAGTAATTCTTTGTATTGATTTTTCTCCATTTCAAAAATTATTTTCTCTGATATTTCCTTTCTCTTATTAGCTTTGGATTTGGATTGTTTTTGTTTTTTGTAGGAAAGTGAGGTGCATTAGTAAGTTATTTTTATGAGCTCCCTCTGTCTTTTGAATGTGGGCATAAACTTCCCTCTTAGGAGTACTTTCATTGTGGCAGATAAGCTTTGGTATGTGGTACTGGCATTATTATTTAATTCTGGGAATTGTTTCATTTCTTCTTTGATTTTTTTCTGTGTCCCATTTATTCGAGAGTATATTGCTTACTTTCTGTGTTTCTGTAGTTTGTTTCATGGTATGATCTAATAATATACATGGTATAATTTTGATTCTTTTGCACTTACTCAAGCATGCTTTATTGCCTATTATGTGGTCTATTTTGGAGAAAGTTCTGTGTGCTGTTTAAAAGAATGTGTATTCTATTGCTGTTGGGTAGAACACTCCATAAATGACTATTAAGCCCACTTGTTTGAAGGTTTTGCTCAGCTCTGCTATTTCTTTGTTTATCATTTTGTCTAGTTGATCTACTTATGGCAGTGGGGTATTGAGCCCTCCTACCATATTATGTTTATATTTATCTGACCTTCTACCTCCAATAGTATTTGTTTTATAAAGTTGGGTCACCATTGTTCTGCACATATACGTTTGTGTGTGTGTGTGTGTGTGTGTGTGTGTGTGTGTGTGTGTCTTTTTGAGACAGAGTTTCACTATGCAGTTCAGGCTGGCCTTGAATGCGCTTTGTAGTCTAGGCTGGCCTCGAACTCACAGCAATTCTTCTGCTTCAGCCTCCCAAGTGCTGGGATTACAGGCGTGCACCACCACGCCTGATATATATATGTATGTCATCAACCTCTCCCTGTTGAATTGTTCTATTAATCAATATGTAGTAACCTTCTTCCCTTCTTTTGATTAGTTTTAGCTTGAAGTTCACTTTGTCTGAAAATAGCATAGCTACTTGAGCTGGGTTTGAGTTCCTATTGCCTGCAATATTGCTTTTCATACTATGATTTTTAGTCACAAATTTATTTGGGGGTTAAATGTATTTCTTGTATATAGCATACTGTTGGATTTTGTTTCTTGATCCATTCTTCCATTCCATGTCTTTTAACTGGAAAATCAAGTCCACTCATGTTGAGAGATATTTATGAAAGGTATTGATTTATTTCTGTCATTGTATTATTTGTCCATGGAAATTATAAATGACATTATAAGCCTCCAAAATTCTCCACAAGATATTCAGCAATGCTCAATAATTTCCCTCAGATATTATCAATAGCATTGATATTTTCTTTTTTTTTAATAATTTTATTTAAAGAGAAAAAAAACAAAACAAAACAGAATAAAGGGTAGTGACAATACAGTATTCCAAGGAAAAAAGGAAAAAAACAACACCAAAACAAAAAACCTAAGAAATTATTACTTGACAAATTACATACTGACTTCTTGGAAATAGTTGTTCAAATTACAAAGTTAAAACATATAAAGTAGACATTCAAACAGTGAGACTGTTAACAGTTCTGCTCCACGATCTGACTAAAACAGCAATATGGTATTCCATCTTACCCACTCAAATATACATGTAATTATATCAAAAGGGTAAAATTAAACAGAACAAAACAGAACAAAGCAGATCACAAGAAAGCAATGTAAGAGACAAAAATTTCAAAACTAGACAATTGGAGATATTCACTCTCTATCATATTGACTCTTGTTTTCTTCCAAATAGTTGTCCAGATTGTCACATACAGGGAATTCACATGAAACAACCTAGTATGGAATTGATCTGAGCAGGATGAGGGGGGCATTTCAGGTCTTCAAGACCAGACATTAGGGAAGCCAAGAATGCCTGTCATAGTGTCTCTCATTCTCCTCAAAACAGCTGTCCATACCTTCATGTGTGTTGAACTTAAACAAGGCAAAGCAAGCTAAGATCACTTTGAACAAAAACTGATAGTTTTGCTGGACTTCACATCATGACATTATAGAGTCAGCACTGGGTATTGTAGTGTCTCTTTTTCTTCAAAGTAGTTATTCATTTCAACATGTGTTATATAGTTGGTTCTCATAAACTGTTTATAAGCTCTACACATGCATGAGTCCCTACATGTATATCTATCATTTCTGTATTAGCAGGAAAAAACAAAACAAAGCAAGATAAAACAAAACAATTCCTAGAAAAGCATGAGGCAGAAAAGTCACATAAAACCGCAATGCAAGGTGATCTACAACGGTTACCATGGTGTCTCAGCAGTATATAACAACATTAATAAAAACGAAGCATTGGAGACATTATAAGACTTCAAAAGCAAGTAATAATCAAACCAGAGTGGGTATCTTAGTGAATCTTGTCATCTTCAGTGTAGTTGCCTATACTCTTAGACTTGATGCTATCCATCACAACAGATTTAAATAAAATCAGTCAATATAAAGTAGCAATCTAACAAACCAGATTCAAATAAGATCAGTCATAATAAGACAGTAT